>JAURVB010006509.1:0-10377 GCA_033002965.1 Piper betle | reverse complement strand
GTAGCCGTGCTTGCTACACACTGGGCGACATATGCCATCCTTCTTTCATCAACATGGCTCCTTTAATTTTTTTTCAGAAAAGCTCTTCTGAATTAAACTTATTCCAGGCTTCCTGTATAGAGATACAACAATATTAGGCACTTGTTCAATATATATATTTAATTTATATAAATCATAACTCAAATAAATTATATAAGCCCAATTGATCATGAACCGTCCCATTATAAGAATGGCAGAGATTAACTCTCATCTTAAAAAAGATATTCTACCTCCCCTGCCCCCTCCCTCCTCTAGTGCCACAGCCAAGCGATGGCCGACTGCCACGGTCAACCGGACAAGGCTGCCCTCTGACAAGGCTAGATCTGGTCGTGTGGGCACATCTGGCCGAAGGACTGCCGGGTCTGGCTACCTGGGGCCGGATATGGACGCACGGCTAGATTAGGCTGCCCTACGGCCAAATCCAAGTCTTAGGGTAATTTTTTTTTTTACACTATCTAATCTTGGATAGCCGAGACCGTTGTGGCTCAAATTACTTATATGAGTTGTGGCTCATCCTACCGTGTATGTGTGTATATATATATATATAGAAATGCTAGAGTATGAACCATTTTTAGATATTAACTTTGTGAACATCCATCATTACAGTTAATTTTCATCCAACAGTTTAAATTGAGTTATAGTGAGTAGTTATGGGTAGTTTTAAAATAACTATCAAATATGAATGACTAAGTGAAATATCAACGGTCCTCATTGAAGTTCTCAAAGTTCACATTTAAAAGAGTTCACATTCTTGCATCCCCGTGTATATATATAGTGTGAACCTTTTTTAAATGAACTTTAACCTCCACCATGGACAGTTTAAATTAAGGAATTATGTATGGTAATTATGGATAGTTCCATCAATAATTGCCAACATGTGAATTAGTAGATGAAAAATTGACCGTCATAATTGAAGTTCACAAAGTTTATAAATAAAAAAAAGGTTCACACTTTATCATTTCCGTGTGTGTGTGTATATATATATATATATTTATTTATTTATTTATTTCACGCACTGAATATGCCAAATATATAACACTTTAACATTATGACCATAATTGTATCTAAATTATATGATTATATTATGTAAATTCACCACTGAATGCAGACACTAAATCTTTCCCATTGTCAACTTACACATAAATAGATTATTATCTTGTTCAAGTCAAGACCACTAAAAAAGGACCAACAACCAATCACTTAACAAGATTTTTGCCACTTTACTTGTGACAAAACTCCTTCCATAAAATTTAAAATTGCCCCTACTTTGCTTGCAAATTAAAAAACTTCTATGGTTTACAGATATAACAAAGGAAAACTTGCCATATTTCTCAGTGGTTATTAGCTTACCATAATTTGACATGAAATGTTAATGATAGTATCAAAAAATCTGATCCAACTAGGATTACACTTTATATTTGAAACTACCAGAATTGAGACATCTAATTAACCGAGATGTAATAGTCTATGAGATATCTAATTTAACTAGGAATAGTCTAAGATTTAAAATGATTCAACTAAGATCACAACCAAAATGATTTTAATTTTCAACAATTAGAAACACTTAACACAATATGATTATAAATATTATAATTACTCAAAAAAGCAAAAACCTTATATTGCCACGCATCGCTTGGGAGTAGTGTTGATTGGAACATGTTTGAACAATCAGTCCAACATTGGCCCACACACAGATAATTAGGTGAGCTTTAAATTTAGAAAGACCGATTATTTGAGGTTGATCCACTTCCTGAAAATTGGCTGATTGAAAGAAACCTTTCGTTATTCCTTTCAAGCTCGGGAAAAACCCTAACCATTATTTACAGCAGAACTGGAACAGTCTTCTCAAACAATGTATCATCATTAGCACCAACGATGGCTGACAGTACAGCAGTGCAGGTATTATTGGGCGGAGAGAATCACTGGTCACTAAGCAAATGTGCAATCTTCAATTAAAGTGGCAGGAAGGGCCATGATTGCAATCCAAAGATATCTAACAATTTTCAATGCCTAAAAGGAAATCTTACCTACATAAGTTGGGTGATTAATTAATTAATGGATTATTAAGGTTCTGTGTCTTCGTCTTTGTCTCCTTATTTTGGTCAACTTTATTTGTTCAGATTTTGTCCCACTTCATCGTGTATTCTTATCAAAATACAAAAGACCTGTTTAGCATTTACAAGTTGTCTTTGGTTTTTATTTATCTCATTGCATTCTCCCATCAATGTGTATAAGAGCCATTGCCGTTTACACTACGGCCAAGAATCACTGATGCCCTTAGCTAGCCTTTTGTTGCTTTTGAATTGGCCATCTTCGCAGCTGCTGCCGCCCATGGAAAATCCCACCCAAATCTGAAAAGGATATGAGGACAAAGACAAGTGCACGTTTGCGATTTTTAAATTAGTTGTAAGCTGTGTTTTGTTCACAACAGATTTGGTCCCGTTCAAAAAAATAATTTTGGCTTGGTTATACACCATAGATTTGGTTTGGTCCAGCTGCGCAGGAGTTAGAAGTCCATGCTTCCATTTCCAACAATTACCCTGTGAATTTGATTTCTTGCACCAGTTTCCCAGGTTTTAAAAAAGGTCCAACTCATCAATATAATTAAACCTTCATCCACCTCGCACTGATTCCCATATACCATCTACCCAGCAGCCTACCACGCCACCCTTTCCCCCTCTGTAGGGGCCCCCATAGTTCTCTTCCTTTCAATAAATAAATTCCTGATTCTAATCCTTGGTGAATAATTGGTTTTAAAATTGCAACATGCAAGCAATGTATCTTTGATTTATTTGGGGTAACGTGAAATTGATTTTGTGATTTATTATGATATTGGCATACTAACATGCCGCTACCTTGCAAATCTTGTCCTTAATCACCTCTTAAATATATTCTCTTAAAAGTTCATCAACTTATCAGTACATTAAGTATGATTCTATATTTGAATAATATCTTCGCATGATGAACTCCCACTATGGCCAGCATCAATTATTAAATGAACACTCCTCCATGAGCACAGAATTGAGTACATACCTTGAGGAGATCAAACACCTTTTCTGCAATATACTTTTGCTGTAACGTTGCACCTTTTTGTTGCACCTTATCAGGATGGATGCATAATGTTGCCTTTCTATAAACTTTTTTCACAGAGGCTCCGGTAATTAAATCAATCAAGGAAACTGGCTGCCAACCACAGTCAGGCCAAAGAACCTGTAAAGAAGCACAAACATTTACTTAGCACTTTAAATTAGACTTCTGATAACAAACATGCCAGCAAAATGACCAACACATTTAGAGGAAGATTTACCAAGCAACATAATTCAGTCTCATACTATATAGGTATGAATGTATGATGGAGAAAATGGTAGATGATACTATACTCACAAGGCTGAAATCACAAACAAATGGAGAGCACAAAAACTAATAGCATAATATGAGGGGGCACAATTACTTCAAAGAGGGTATTAAAAAAATTTTGTTATTGAAAATCCAAAGATGACTGACAGCTTAGAATTAGAAATTTTCAACCATTCAGATAAACCAGGTTTTATCGCATTAGAAATAGCTTTTAAAACACTAGCCTCACAATTTTGCTCAGCCATAAAATGTATATAAATTTGTGGAACTCTACTCACATATTGCAATGTAGATAGTAGAGCACGCAAGTTGCCTTCTTTCCCAAATGCCCAGCGTTTAATCTCAATGTCCATTGTTTCCGCAATTTTCTGAAAGATGTTCAGTGCATATACATAAAGAATTGCCTTTCATAACTCATCTCACAAAGTTAATGTCACCACAAACATTAACAAATTGCTCAAGAGCAATACAAATTATCCCTGGCCTTTCCAATAACTCAACAAAAAAATTTAAAATTTAGATGCTTACATGTCGCTCTTCCTGCTCCCTTTGAGTTTGGATGTCACGTTCATTTTTCTCAGCCAAAGCTTTTGCCTGAATGACCAAAATATTACAACAAGAACTAAAGGAGGTAAATTTAAACCATTAAAAAACATTGATGAAAGTGTATATGGGCACTGTTAGAATATATTTATATTTAAATGTGTTTTGACACATGTAATGTGTTGTTTGACTGCTTCTTTCAAGATATTTATTTATTAGAATAAGCTGTTAGTTAGTTCCTATATATTAGCTAATTAGATCTTACGTATCAGCTCCATATCAGCTGTTTGTTTTGTAATTAAAATTGGAGCTATAACAACTTTTGTAACTACAAATGTCTATAAATAAAGAACTTAGGATAATCTATCGATTACCTACGACCATCATAATTTTGTATTTTTCGACATGGTAAAGAGGATAGTTTAGATCCTAGGAGGCAAGCTTATGAGGGAGGGAAGTGAGTGGGTGTTCTAGTTCCCTCCCTCCCACTCTTGTTGCTTCCGAAAGTATTTTTTCTTCCACTCCTGTTTGCTGCTGTGAGTAAGAGGGTGCCAATGGCTAGTGGTGCGGTGTTCATAACAACATATGATGGTGTCAAGGGAGCGAATGTACTTACCAATTGTTGTGCCTTGTCAAAGACTTAATGTTCCCTAGAGGGTTTGTCAAAGACTTGATGTTTCCCTAGAGGGTTTGCCTTTACTATAAGGATTTTTGGTGTCCTTTTCTTTGAAGGATTTTTTGTGCCCTTCAAATATTAAAGGATTTCCTCGTGTCCTAGGATTTTTGTCTCCACGTTGAGAATTTTGAGTATTTTTTTCCTTTAATCTGCCTTAGTTCACAGTCGGATTCAGCACCCTCTTTGAAATTCTAATTGTTTAACTTAGGATTTTCTTTTTATCCTTGACTACTTTGTCAAGAATAACTGCTGCTCGAGGTGAGCTGTTCTTTTGAAGACCATTATTCAAATTGAGATTTTACAAAGTAGAACGTGAGGAGAATATAGATGTCCATTTCAAAAGATGCTGTGTGCTACAGCTACCTTCTTTTTTCCTATGCACCTGATATGCCTTGTAGAGGAAATCTTGAAGAATGCACAAAAATGGTTTTTCCAAGAATGTTTCAAATTTTGGATTTGAAGGGAGCATCATTGTTAAAAATAATTTTAGTTCCTCAAGCGTGTCATGAAACCTATCGTTCAAGCTATCTCTCATTAACTTCCTGGACATAGCTTGACAAGTATTGGAAGATATTTAAGTTTAAATGTGTTTCAACACATGTAATGTTCTGTTTGACTGCTTTTTTAGTAACATTTATTGGTTAGAATAAGCTATAAGTTAGTTCCTACATATTAGCTAAGTAGTTACTCCATGTCAGCAGCTAGTTTTGTAATTTAAATTTGGCCAATCACAACTTTTGTAAGTACAGATTTCAACAAATAAAGCACATAGGATAATATATTGGTTACCTACTACCATCATTATTTTGCATTTTTCAACAGGAAAAGTCAAGTAGCACTATCTATGAGCAATAAAGAATGGGAAAAAAAAGAAGTAGCCAACATATACCGCACGCTCTCGTGTTCGTAGGTGCCGCTCATATCTAGCTTTACGTCTTTCTTCAGTTTCGCCTTCAAGTTCTTGGAATTCAGCAGATGATGTGGCAGCTTCATAATCATTAAATATGGGAACATTAGATTCAAAACTCACAAGCACAACAAAAATTCAAAAGTATATGATAAAATACTATGAAAAATAGATAGATTAGAAATTAAACCTCCGAAGATTGAACTAAGGTCATCAACAATATTTGCAGTTGAAGTTGCTTTCCTTATATTGGATGAAGTCCCAACAGAAGTTCTTGCCACATCAGCACTTTTCATATGAAACTGGGAATCGAAAGGGTCCTGATCCATTTAAGAAAAATTTAGCATAAAAGTGACAGTCATAAAAGTAACTTTACTGTGAGGAAACGAGACTAATTGGGGCACAAGTAGAACAAAACACTAATAGGAAAATTAAAGCACAACCCAAATAGAATGCCAATCAATAACATCATGACATAAACAAGAAATCCAAGAGAGTGAAGATAGCAGAGTATAATATCCAGTTGATACACCAGCACAGACCATGTGATGGTCAACCCAAAAGACTCAGCACAAAATTTCATCAACATCATCTAACTCTTAAAGGAACTCTATCTTTAATAAAGAACCTCTCAGGGACTTCCAACAAAAGTTGTATCACACTAGACGTTTAAATAAGAATTGCTGCTTTGAAAAATACAAGAATTGATCTTATGGAAAAAGTTGAAAACCCAGCCATAAACTTAGCAAGCGCGTATATACTTACTGAGGTAGTTCTCTGCCTTGGTGCACTACTTGGCCTTGCACTCATCGCAAAAAATGATTCAAGAGGATTCTCATTCTTTTGCATTCTCTCCCTGGCAACAGCAGCTTCTCTTTCACGGGCTTCAGCTTGGACTCTCTCAAATGCAGCCCGTTCACCTCTTAATCGAACCTCCGCGGCAGCTCTCTCCACTGCAGCTCTTTCACGGGCTTGTTTCTCCTTCTCAGCTCTTTCCCTTGCCTCAGCTGCAGCCATCTCAGCCCTTTCCTTTGCTTCAGAAGCAGCCTTTTCACGAGCTTCCGAAGCTGATCGTTCACGAGCCTCAGCTGCCACTCTTTCACGAGCTTCAGCTGCTGCTCTTTCACGAGCTTCAGCTGCTGCTCTTTCACGAGCCTCAGCTGCAGCTTTTTGCACAGCAGCTCGCTCAGCTCTTAATCGAGCCTCTTTAGTGGCCTTCTCAACTGCAGCTCGTTCAGCTCTCAACCGTGCCTCAGCTGCTGATCTTTCTCGGGCTTCCCTCGTAGCCATTTCAACTGCTCGCCTAGCTTTCTCTCTTTCTTCCCTTTCCCTCTCAATTTTTCGTTGTTCTTTTTCTTTCTCTTCTCTTTCTCTCTTTTCCTTTTCCAACCAATCCTGATTAATGCGATTTTCCCTTGGAGAATTATCTTGGGTACCCTTCTCATCCCCATTCATCCATGTGGTGTCTCTACTCTTGGCAGCTTTTGCATCTTTTTCTCTTTCTCTTATTTCCTTTGCATGTTTAAATTTGGCCTCTGCTCTATCCATAGCTTCTTTCATAACAGCAGCAGAAGCTGCAGCAGCAAAATTTGCTTCTGCATCTTCAGAGGCAGAAAGCATATCTGACCATCCATCACTTGGATTTTGAGGAGCTCTACCACTGGATAACTCTTCGAGTTCATCTATTGAAGATATAGGAGGGTTTACAGAATTGTGTGACTTCTTTTTTTAATCAACCCAGCACTTGATTCAGGCCGATTAGGCGCCGTTCTAGCAGGTGGTGGAGCCCTCATAGGTTGAGTAAAAGAGGAACTTCTGATACAGTTAACCAGATTTCTTCCACATTTTCGCTATATTGATTTGAGAGCGGAGACACGCCAACATGTGCATTTGTCTCAACGAAATCAGCATTCACACTGAGAGGAGATTTAGCTCCATTTGCAAAACCTTGAGCATCTGATACATTGGTCGGCATATCAAACAAGAATGAATTAGAATCTTTGTCTCTACTTAATGGTTTATCAGTGTGGTGTCCAGAAGCATTTAAAGAATCTATGTGTTGATTTTCAGCAGAGGAGCTCTTCTCCTTAATATTCGGAAACCCATCAAAGCCCTCAATGTTATTGAATATTCCACCAGTGCCAGAGGAATTATCAGCTTTTGAGTTATTGGTGGTGTTAAGATTATTGGTTGGTTCCTTTGGCTCTGTGAACAATCCTGAAGATGGATAAGCTGAACTTGAAGTGCTCCCAAAAATAACAAAGGGATCTTCTGAATGTGATACAGTGGATTTAGTAGAAGATAGTGAAGATGGGCGGACCGGTTTGTTTTCCACAGTGTCTCTGTATAATCATTATCAAACACAAATCAATTCAGAGGAAAGTATCAGGGAAGAAAACAACTCAAACGAAACCGGAAAAAGTCTTAAGAAAAATAATACCACAACCACCTACACATACATACTAACATGTTTGTTGTTACTTCCCATAAAACTCATCAGGATTATCATCCACGTTGAATAAATTAAAAAATAGCAAATCAAAGAAAAAGAATTGCAACTGCTCAACAGGATATAAAAATCATGTGACCTTAGCATAACCAGATAAAGACAGAATCAGAAGCTCAGAAGTAACTAGAAATTACGCTTATGTTATCAGGAAATGAGAACAGTTTTTTTGTAGCCCAATAATGATTCTGGAGTTAGAAAAGATCCTAATAGGCTGAATGTTTATCTTCAACTTTGAATAACCGAAGTTCGTATGTGGAAAGGCCTTTGTTGGTACCTCATGTATACTCACTAAAAGTAGTTTCATCAACTTCTCAACATTCATATTGTATTTGTACTTAGAAACATAGGGCCACAAGAAAAGAAGAAAATTGTACTAGTGGAGAAATCAACTCTGGAACATCATGAATTGCAGTTGACAACCCCATAAATCAGGATCAACACATAAAAAGTGGATATCTAGTAGAAGATATAATTCATAACAACATAATAACTCGTTTCAGTACATTAGCAGAGAAAGCTGGATCCCGATGCTATTTTATTGTGTTGATCACAAGTTAAACTAGATTTGAAAAGTACCAGCCCATGCGCCGCATTTAAAGGAATGAATTAGATCATGAAACAAACAACCATTTCCCAAGCTTGGCCACGTTCAGCAACACGCTTTTTATAATTGCCACAAACCAAGATGCAAACTTTAACCTCCTGATCAACAAACAAACGAAAAACCTAAACCAAATCACCTTTTCCTCCCACCGGAGCTCTCCCGAAAGCCAGAAATCAGACCGTCGAACTCGGAAGAAGATTGCCGAACCGGGTCGCTCTTCCCGCTCGCCGCCTTCCGATCAGCCGCCCCTTTCGTGAACCCCCCGAGCAGATCATCGTACGGGGAGGCCGAGGAATTCGAAGCGAAAACATCGTCATAGTTGACAGCGGACGCGCTCTTCATCCCGGGCACGCCCTCGAAGATATCGTCGTCGTAGACCGGCTTATCGTACACCGGCAAGGCCGACGACGACAACTTGGCAGGGTCGTTCTTGGAAGCATGGAAGACGGAATCGTAGGCGAAATCCGTGGACCAGCGGGAGGGCGGAGGTGGGGCGTCGAATGTAGGGTTGGAGAAGAGGGGCGCGGCTTCGTGGGGGTTGGGTGGAAGGGTGGAACTCCAAGAGGGGTTGGAGGAGGATGACGAGGATGATCGCTTGGCCATGGGGGCGGCCTTGCCCTGTGGTCGGATGCCGAAGTCGCGGGCGAGGCTGCTGAAGTCGTTGTCGTCCATTGGTCCGATCCCCCAGATCTGCCGACGTTCTCGGTTTTTCTTTTGTTTGCGGAGGGGTTTCCAGATTCCCTCCCTCAGATTTAAGAAAAATCACACTCTGGGCGTGGGAGCGGACGTTAAAGTTGTCCGTCATTATTTAACCTCTAAAGTATTGTTTTTGGACCAAATTTTTGATCGAATTAATTAAAATAAATTAAATATAATATTTTTTTGTCCAATGAAATGAAGACTAATATTATAGTTATATATATATATATAAAAAAGGATAAAAGTCATTTTTATATTTAAGAATTTAGAACTATACATTCACATTAATAATTATATCAAACCACTTATAATTTAATTAACCTGCTCTCAATTTTTAAAGTCAAACAAAAGATAATAAATGTATAAAAATTTTAAAATAATCATTAACATCAAAATATAGTCTAATATTACATATACTTCAAAGATAAAATATTCTAATAATTAATTCTTCGTCTAACCCACCTATATGAAAAAAATAAAAAAAGTTAATTACTCATGTTTTATTCCTCTTTATTTTAAAATTAGGATATTTCCATTTAATATAATTTTTATAAATGGATAGTTTCATAACTTCCGTTCTTTCAAACTTCTTTTCACAATAACGATAAAGAGGAGATATTCCATTCTTTTAATATTTTCTATTAAAATAGGCGCATATATCGGATGCAATTTTTTCTTTTTTGATAATATACTGTCTATAGATTCTCCTTCTTTACCAATTGAATTTTCGCTATCTTTTTCACATCTATTTTATTCATTTACATTTAATAATGAACTTGTATGATCCATCTTCGAAAAAAATATAACACATTTAAACATAATGCAAAACCCGTAATCAGAGTCACGGTTTTATACTTATGAACTAATTGGTTCAAACGTCGGTTTGAGTCAAGTATATTTTAAAATATGTGTACTAAGCCTATGCTAGTTGCGTGTATGAACCATGAGGGTCATGTGTACCCAAATATATGATGATAATATCATGAATACAACATAAAAGAATGAGTTGAGAGTATGTCAATTATTTTTTTTATTTTTATATA
>JAURVB010006508.1:0-27837 GCA_033002965.1 Piper betle | reverse complement strand
TAGTCCGTGTCTTGAAGCTTCAGATCCGGTGCTTGAAGGCGTCTGAAGTTCGATTGGGCCCGACAGGATGAGCTGGTGGAAGTATACGGCGAAATCCAACAAATTCTCGTTTTCTCCGCAGGCTTGGTGGTTTTCCAGTGACCGTTAGCATGGCGGCCGCTGCCGATCAGGATGGTGGTGGTATGGGGTTTTGTTGGCACCGGCTCAGTGAGCCTAACGCATCTACGACGTCGACAAGGTTGGCGGAGGAAGTGGCTCACTAGAAAAGGGCAAAACAAGAGTGGTCGGTGGTGGGGTGACGAGATCTGGCCGGGATGGGCGGCGCTAGGCTATGCTCCGGTTAGGGAAGGTAGTTGGAGGGTCGGCGACATCGAGGAGGTGACTGGCTGGTTGTGGCCACGGTCGCCGGTGGTGGGATCGGTGATGTGAGCGCGGCACGATAGCGGCGGCTTTGTCGCGTAGAGGAAGCCGAATGACAACTGGGGTGCTTGGGGCAACACGAACAATGGCACGACAGGGCTAGGCGGTGTCAATTGACGGTGGCGTGGCGTTGGTGGCAGTGATCAATGATGAGCGCAGGGGTGAAGTCAGCGGTGATCGGGGTTTGGGGGAAGAAGGTCTTTGGGTAATGTTGGGTGTGATGCTCTGATTCGAGTAAAAAATAATAACTAATTCGTAATAAATCCTAAAAAAATCCAAACAAATAGGGAAAAATCTCATAAAATATAATACACACCATAACATCACAATGACATGTTCTATAAGTAATAGCCAACCCAAACTGCCCTATAATATGCCCTAATGCATTATTCGGCCTAAAACTAATTTTATGATTAAATACATAAAAAAATATACTGCATACTCTCATATACACTGATAACTCATTTCCATACTTCCAACGTTATCATCATATACTCAAGTACACTTGAACTTCATTGTTCATAACTCACAGCTGGCCTTTACTAAACACGTGGTTCATGAAACTGACTCGACTCAAACCGACCGTTGAACCGACTGGTTTGCTAATGTAAAACTCTAACTTGAGTTACGGGTTTTATAATGAGAGCTCAAGATTTTACCAAGATGACACTTGTGATTTGGCAAGTGATTGGAACCAACATTCTTCCACTAGTTGGCAATCATAGTGAGCTGTTCTCCTGTGTCATATACAATCTATGGAGGATCCTCTCTGGGAGAACGAACAATTTGTCATCTCTCATCCTCAACCACATGTGTAGGTGAAGGAACCAAAAGAGAGCTTGCTTTCCCATGGATGACTACCCACGTCTCTTCTTCCGAGCTAGTCCAAACATGAGAGCGAAGGACCATCCTCCATCCTTCCTTCAAGATTGTGGATTACAACTCTATCTACAACAAGTTGATCTTGAAGGAGAACAAGAAGAAGAGCCCTTATGGTGCATCCACTTCGAGGGAGGGGCCCATTAAACTGAGGATGAATGTGATTGACTTGAGAACTTAGAGTTCGAGGATGATGAGGAGGTACCCACACCCCCACATGAGGAGGCACAACCCCACCACCACTAGTATTACAGAACTTGTGGTCTACCTTGGACAACCTCTACAAAAGTGGATCACATGACACTGGGATGGAGGAAATGAGGCAAGACCAAGAGGAAATGAAAAGGGGTCAACTCGTGAAGATGAGGAACCATGAGATGGTCATCTAGGATAAGCACAATATTTTGAATTTCTTCTTGATGGCTACACTTTTCACTCATCCACTTCCATCCTAGTTAGCTTGCTGAGAAGCTTCGAGTCTCAACTATCTAACACTGCTACTATTCTAGATAATAATTTACATGAATTGCAATCCAGAATTGTCTACCTAGGTCTATATACTATGACATGACATGCATGATGATTATGATTACATACAACACATTACAAACATCCATAATATGTTAAAAAGGTCATACATTCATCATATATTGATTAAATAATCATAAATATAGAATACATCTATCATCTTTATTAAATAAATATGAAAAAGTCAAACTAGATATGAGTGTCGGGGTGCCAACTCCTCGACTTTGAGTGCTATAGAGCTAGGCCTCGGATCCTAATTTTTAAGTTAAGTGAGTGCCACAACACTAATAACTGAGAAGGTTAGTGCCATAGTGCTCATCATGCTATTTCCAATTTGAGTGAAGGTCCCAGCGCTGCATCATGTTGCCTTCTTGTTCTCTATCCTCAGCGTTGTGGCGTTGTTGGCTAGTACCATGGCCTTGTTGCTAGGGTTTCTACTTCGAATTTTCTTATCTTTTTGTTTTAGTTTCAATCTTATCTTTTTGTTTTAGTTTCAATCTTTATAAAAAAAAAGATTTCCATGCTCTTTACATATTAAACTAAAGGTTGTGGCAGATTTTTAATCTAACATTATTTGACCTACTTTTCATGATTTTAATTTAGAAAAAACACGTAAAATAATGGTAAACGTGTAAACTCATTTTTTTTCAATAACTTGATTCTAGATCGTAGTTAAATCATTAAAATTATATGTAAAACTTATTTACAAAGATTCTAAACATTGTTTTACTAAGTTATACAAGCATAGAACATGTGGACAAGCTTGAAGATATCATAGAATATTGAATAAAATATAAAACATGATCATGATGTATAAATCTACACAATTTGCATGTTTTAATTAAGATTACTAACCTCTTCTTTGGTGAAAAAGCATAGAACTTCTCATTAAAACCTCCACCAAGCAATCCCAGAGGTAGAGAGAGAGGGCAGCTAGGGCTTAAAATTGTAAGCGATGCAAGACGTCCTCTTATGACCTCCTTATATAGTCTCGGGTCTTCTTCTTGCATACAAACCTCCACTTATTAATCTATTTGGACTAAACTACCCTTAATCTTCCTATACTAACACCAAAGTGAACAACCCGTCCACATCTAATGACCAACTCTTACCTTAAGGCAAAACTCAACCGTTGAACAACTAATAATGCTAGACTTCTAATTAAATTATCTTATCGTTTGAATAAGTGCATAGACCCAGAGATTATACATAAAAATTAGTTGAACTTACTATTATGGATATGAAATTAATTCATATGTGAGCACGTCCAACTTGTCCACCAAAGACAATAGCTTATCCGACAACTAATCTCTAGAGATTTTATTTGACCGTTTTTTCCCTTTCAGAATTAAACATTAGACAAAGATTTTACTTAAGCAAACTCGATATAATTTTCATATAAATATATAATTCAAAGTATTTTTCACTAATCTAGATTAATTTACACAAAAAATTTTTATGCGCTGAAAATAAAGAGTTAATTACAACTATATCCTACTCAATTTTAGGAAAAATAACTAAGTAATATTAGTAAGGAGGCTATATATTACAATGACATGCATACACTTTGTGATTATCTGGAGTTATATTGAGCTTGGCAGCCAATGTGCCATTCAAGAAATTGTCATTGTTGCGAGAATCAACCAAGATTTGTACCAATTGCTTTTCGAGTACACCTTGCAATTTCATGGTCTTTGGAGTCACCTCTCCTTTATAAGCCTACGACAATTTGTGGAGATCAGCTTCGCTTCCTTTGTCCTCATTACTTGGGATCCTAACCGCTTTCTGGTGTAAGAGTGCCTTGTTCCTCGTTCCATATAGCTTCAATGGAAAATAGCCGCTTGAAATGATATCCTGGTGAGAACTATTCATCACAATTAAAAGCAGTCCTTTTGGATTTTCTCTTCATCATCTCTTCACGTGAGAGCTTCTTGACTATTGGTTAACTTTTTTCCTCGCTTCCGTTCACAGGAGAAACACTATCTATTCCTGATTTCTTGGAAGAACTTCCTACATTGTTCAATAAAACTTTCTGTTCAAAATATCGTAACTCAAACAACTTTAGCATAGCTTAGAGCAGCCTTAAGATTTTGAGGCTTTTGTCTATTGTCATCAATCTGAATAGAATTTTTTAATCCTCCCACGAACAAACTAACTTGTTCAGACACTAACATTTCTGGCCTTAGTGACAAGCCTGAGGAGTTTCTTGTAATATTCTTCCACAAAACCAGACTGCCTGATCTTAAATAGTGCTTCAAAATGATATTCGAACTCAGAACTTCCATATCATGAGAAAATTTCTTGTTTGAAATCACGCCAAGTAATTAACAAGTTTTCTTTCTTGTGCACTTGAAACCATAGTTGAGCTTCATCATCCAATGGTATGAAGCTTGAGTTACCTTATTTTTCTCGAGCGTACCATACATATCAAAATATTGTTCACAATGAGCAATCCAGCTAGTAGGATCTCCCACACCATCAGATCTTTCAAATTTTAGTTTCCTATCCTGAGCTGCTAGAGATGGCCCCGGTACATGAGTGGATCCGGGAGGGTGATGTCAAAAACAAAAATCATGTTCGACAGAACCCCTAAGGCTGGAAACTTCAATTTTAGTTAATCGGGAATTCATAGTCACAATTGATTCCTGAACAGCCTGAAGCGTTTGTGTACATAGATCTAAAGAACGTTGCATTTGAATTTGTCCCACTGCTAAACTTGCAAAATTAGGAATAATCTGATTTACCACTTCTTCCAGATGTAGCATTGATTCATCGATCGGCAACTTCCTGGATCGATTAATCTCTCATGCTAATTTAATATGATCCTCCAGAATTGGCAGCGTTCCCTTCAGCTGTTGATGAATCGTTGAAACCCTTAAAGAGTATTCCTCCATCAAGTCGTCATATTAACTGTTTAACAACGAATTGCAGACGTTATCGACCAGCAAACGAGAAAGAATGAGGAATGTGAATCACAGAAATAGAAGAAGAGTTTTGATTGAGGAAGGAGAAGTTGGAATTGGAATTGGAGGAGAAGAGAGGAAACATTAGAAAGTTCAATTCATTTAACGACTGCTTTTAGATACAACTCACTTCCCTTTTGTATTTTTGGGTATTACATCGAAATTTAAATTCTAAACTAAAAACTAGTTTTCTCGCTATTAGCTTCAAATAAGACTGTTTTTTTATATACAATATAGACTATTACTTAACTACCCTTCTTAACATAACAGAAATAACGAACTTATTTCATTCCTGCTATGATCGTTCTTGCTGGATCAACAAAGAACTCGTGTTCATCAATAAATAAACGAAATATTTTCTTAGATTTATTCTGGCATTTTTTTCTACACGATTTTCACAGATCCGACAGCTAGATAATATATACTTACATTGATCTCTCTCAGAATATACACGAATCATACCCATCAAAGAAAAAGATGGCATTTTTCCAAAGAAGACATCTACAAAAATATAATTTCTAATTACATGTGGATCCACACCGGCGATGTCCTCACATCTGCTTCTTGACGGATGACTGGGGGGAACAGAACAGTGGGAGGCGGTACCTCCTAGCAGACATTTTGGTTTAAGCAGGAGATGGAGGGCGGCTGCTGTGAATCTCTGGCTGCCACTGCTGCCAGCTCATTCCAACTGCCGCTGCTGCTAACTCTTGTCAGTCCCTACCGACCTGCTCTATTGCCACCTTGAACCACTGTTGTTAACCTACCGGCCTTCTTTACTGCCACTATCATCGCCGACTTGAAGGTGCTGGATTTTGGAAATAAATATATAGATGAATATATAATTGTAACATATGTTGCTATTTAAAGTTGGCTTAAATCAATTGATCTCTTAAAGTTAAGTTCAATGGTATAGACTCATATGTGTAGATACCATTTTTATAATTTCTCTTTTATGATAGGTTGAAATGAAATTATGAAAAATAAGGTTATAAATAAAGAGGTTATGATCTCCAAATTTGTAAGTAGTTTTCGTTCTGACATCCTATCGTCCAAAAATTTTGGTCTTGAAAAGCTAATACTAAATTTGGAAAATCAAAATCATAAAGAAGTAAAGAATCATTTTGCTTTTATAGATTCAGGTATGCATCTATTGTCAAATTCTATTTTTTTAATAATTTAATATGAAGAAGAATAAAGTTTTATGGTGATGGTTTTATCATCTGTATAATTTGGCTAAACTTAAAGTTTTGTTTTTAAGTTTTAGAACCAACAAGTGGTACGAGAACAACTTCATATTAGATCATTGAGGATTAATTTGATTTGTGGTTAATTTTTTATCAAGATTTAGAAAAGATAGATCACAAAATAAAATCTTATTAGAGTATTTAGTTCCATATCACATCCAGATCTAAGGATTCAGTATCCTAAAATACTACTAGTTTGAAAGAGGGAATAAATTGATATAGTCTTCAACCCATTGCGAGTTTCCCAATATTCAGTACTAGTTATTATCATTTTTACAAATCGGATTAAACGTCAATATAAGAAATTTGTATATGAGATATTTATTCCTAAATCAAGGTCCACTTTTGGTAAAATATTTATAATTTTAGAAATTTTGAAATAAAGATACTTTTATAACTTTTTCAGTTTTATGTTATATAGTATTATTAAATTCAAATTATATTTTAGTTATAATTAATATTTTAGAATTTATTAAAGACTAAAATATGCTACCAAAGTAGTCTCTTTTGTAAAAATTAATTTATTTTTTAATATTAAGATGGTTGTGGGTATTTGATTCATGTGAATATTAATTAGCCTAAAGAAAAGTTAATATTTGACAAAATTATTTGTTTATTTGTGGTAATAAATATAGGATAATTATCAAGATTTCATGTGAATAATAAATTAGCCCAAAGGAAAGTTTATTATTTGACAGTATTTATTTTCTATATTTGATTACTACACTAAAAGTACCACTTACAAATTAGTATTTCTGTCCAAAGACTAAATATTAATATTGTGCTAGGTATTTGTTGATGGGATTAACTATTATTTGAATTACTAATCTTATTATGTGCATATTATTTTGTTCTATTTTCAATTAATCAATCTGCTTCTATGATTTCTGCCAATATTAATTCAGTTCCAATGCTTAAAGATAATTTTAAGGATTGAAAAGAGAGTGTGATGTTTGTTCTCGATTGCATGAATCTTGACCTTGAGTTAAGGACTGAACAACGTACTTCTCCTATGGACAAAAGTTCTATTGAGGAAAAACAGGATATTGAAAAGTGGGAACGTTTAAATCGCATGTGTCTTATAATCATGAAGTGTTGAATTCCAGAGACCTTAAGGGGTGAAGTGTTTGAGAAGGTTATACTAGCCATTGAGTTTCTTAATGAAATTGAAAAGAGTTTTGTAAAAAAAAGGCTTCTTGCTGTTCTTTTGTGATAAATCTGGACATATGAAGAAGGAATACAGTAAGTATCACGTTTGGTGTGATAAGAAAGATCCATTTCTTAATTTTGTTTGTTTTGAGGTTAATTTAACTCCAGTGCCAATACACACTTGGTGGCTAGATTCGGGTGCTTCTACTCATATAAATGTGTCAATGCAGGGTTGCCTGAGTTGCTGAAAGCCAAATGATGCCGAAAGATTCATCTATGCGGGTGATGACAACTCAGTTGTAGTTGGAGCAATAGGGACTTTTAGATTATTATTGGAGACATGCAATTATTTGGATTTAAAGGAGACATATGTAGTATTGTCTTTTAGACGAAATTTGGTTTTTATTTCTATGTTGGACAAATCTAGTTACTCTTTTTTATTTAGAAATAATAAGTTTAGTTTTTTTAAAATTCAAATATTGTGGGTACGGGTTCCTTGTCTTTTTATGATAATCTATATTTACTTGATGCTATTGCATCTTTTAATAAAACTTTGCATGTGGGTTTAAGTGGTACCAAAAGAAAATTAACCAAAGAGAATTCTGTTTTACTCTAGCACAAGCGCTTAAGATACATTTCTAAACAAAGAATTGAACGACTTATGTCATATAGAATTCTTAATTCTCTTAATTTATCAGATCTTCAAGTCTGTGCTAAGTACATTAAGGGAAAACAAACAAATATAAGGAGACTAGGTACTAATAGATCAAGCGAATTAGAACTAATATATACAGACATTTGTGAGCTATTTCCTACGGCTTCTTGGAATGGTCAATAATATTTTATTATGTCCATAGATGATTATTTTTATTATGGTTACCTTATCTCATTCATAAGAAGTCTCAAGCATAGGACGTGTTTAAGGCATATAAGGTTGAAGTTGAAAACCAACTTGACAAAACTATTATGGTATCAGATCTGATCGTGGTGGTGAATATTATGGTAGATATAATAGATCGGGTGTACAAGGTCCAGGACCATTTGCCAAATTCCTAGAAGAGTACGGAATCGTCCCACAATACACAATGTCGGTACTCCTAACATGAATGGTGTTGCTAAGAGACAAAACTTAACATTAAAGGACATGGTGAGAAGTATGATTTCTCATATTACTTTACCTGATTCACACTGGGGTGAGGTGCTAAAGGCAACACCATATCTTCTTAATAGAGTACCGACAAAGGCAACACCATATCTTCAATGTCTAAATACATTTATTAACATATCATCGTTAGCAATCTTTTTACTATAACATATATCATATCACACCACATCATCATGTATTGCATTTCATTATATCATCCTCAAAATATTAAACATGTTATCATCTGACATGTGCGTATGCAAGAGATGTCACTACTCCTCCATCCAGGTTGGCCATCCTACTCATGATCATCACCTACATATATTATAAAAACATGTCATTAACGAGTGCTACTGGTCCAAAAATATAACTAATATCAAATGGGCTATAAGAGCAAACTCTCATATAAAAGAAAACATTCATATACTTCTTGTGAACTCTTTGAAGGGCACCTACTGAGGAGCCTCTAGGCTACAGACTCGGTAGCATCCTAAACTAACTATTCTCCTACTGCTAATTTTCTCATTTCATTTTCTGGTCCCTCGGGACTACTAGTATATCCTAAGCCCTCTCTTTACTTCCATAATTCTCCTTGCCTTGAGCATGAAGATCGAGTACTCTCAAACGGTCACCTTTAGTACCCTTTAAACCACAAATCCGGATATGCGCTATACTAAATAGTACCCATAAACCTCCATGTTTCTCCAGTTGTGAGGAACTCAAAACGGGAGTTGTCAGGATACCTCGGGATTGGAGGAACCTGCTCACTAATTCAGAGCCCAATTTAACTAGCATGGGCACCCGCTCATGGTACGTACAAGTCGGTTTTCTCATCTCTCATCTCACTGAAAACTCGATAAAACTATACAGATAGGCATGAGAAGGGATTTATATAATAGGCCAGAAGGCAACTTTTGGTGGATTTTGTTTTTGAAAACATACTAGAGGGATCTCATCCTCAAGGGTTACTAATCTAGAAGATCGATCGATTAAATGACCCAGCTTAAGTGGGATCCAATAAAATGCCACTTAACTCGTCTTGCAAGTAATAAAATAATACACAATAGAGAAGAGCATAAAACAAGAAATGAGTCCTAAATGGACTTGGTAGAAGATCCAATCTTGTCCTAGTGCCTAGGTGGCGAGTTCCTACTCTCTACCTACACATCAAGATTAAATACTAACGCCCAATATAATACATGAATGCTACACTACTCATCAATCCATACAAGACAACATTTATTTACATGCATTTAAATTCAAACTCTAATTCATTATTATCATCTATTAACATGCATTTAAATTTAAATCAACATCTATTTACAATCACACCAAAATCATAAAAAAATAAAATAAAATCGGATAAATTTCTATACCTAATCGTTAATTATGCAATTGGGTGAGGAGGATGGCGGCGGCTGGATGGTGATAGTGTTGGAGGTGTGGAATAAATAGATGTCAGGGGGAAAGAAAACGAGTAATCTGTAAGAAAAATGAGTGGTTAGGGAGAAAAATGAATGGTCGAAGAGAAAAATGAATGGTTGGTGAGAAAAACGAATGGTCAGTGAGAAAAATGAATGGTTTGAGAAAAATGAATGTTTGGTGAGAAAAATGAGTGGTCGGTGAGAAAAACGAGTAGTCGGGGAGAAAAATGAATGGTCAGAAAGAAAAATGAATGGTCATTGAGAAAAACGAATGTTCGGTACGAAAAACGAGTGGTCAGTGAGAAAAATGAATGATCAGAGCGAAAAATGAATGGTCGGTGAGAAAAATGAATGGTCGGTGAGAAAAACGAATAGTCGTCTCGTAATTAAAACTTCCTAGAAAAATAATACTAACTCTTAATAATTCTAAAAATCTAGAAAAATTGGGAAAAATCCCATAAAACATAATACACACAATATTACAATGAGATGCTCTATAACTAATAACTCACCCAAACTACCTGTAACACATCCTAATGCATTATTCGGCCTAAAAATAATTATACGATCTAACTATAATAAATGAAGAAAATATGGTGTACTTTCATATATTCTAATAACTCATTACGCTACTATCTTACTAATGTTATCATCATATACTTGGGCACACATGACTCTCATGGTTCATAACACAAGATCGGCCTTGACTGAAATTGACCCAATTGAAAATTGATGTGTTCTATACAATGTGTTCTGAAATTGATCCGACTGAAAATAACGGTTGAACCAACCGTTCAGACTATAAAACCCTGACTCGAGTCACAGGTTTTACAAGATGATTATATCATCTTTCTCCGAGAACATAAGGATAACATTGGAATTATGGAAGATGATCTAATCAAATTTCATTAGGCCATGAAGAGTTCTAATTTTCAAAAGTGGATTGATGCCATGAATGAAGAGATGAAGTCCATGAAAGCTAATAACATTTGAGATCTTGTTTTATTGCCTAAAGGAGCGAAACCTATTGGTTGTGAATGGATATTTAAAATGAAGAAGGATTTGAAAGGTGATGTGGCTTTCCAAATGAAACCTATTGGTTGTGATTATATAAGACTCGTCTTGTTGCGAAGAGCTTTACTCAAAAGGAATGCATCGATTATAATGAGACTATCTCTCCAGTTTCATTGAAGGACTCATTAAGAATAATTATGACAGTAGTGGCACATTTTGATCTTGAGTTACATTAGATGGATATAAAGACTACGTTTCTAAATGGTGACATTGATGAAACAATTAACATGGTGCAACCAGAAAATTTTGTATTGGGAGATTCAAAGAATATGGTTTGCAAATTAAAGAAATACATCTGTGGACTTAAGCAGGCTTCTCATCAATGGTATCACAAATTTCATCAAGTTTTTCTCTCATTCGGTTTTGAGTTGAATGTGATTGATGATTGTATATGCCATAAGTTTAGTGGGAGTAAGTATATTTTTTGGTTTTATATGTTGATGATATATTGCTTGCCAACAATGATACAGGTTTCTTGCATGACACAAAGATATTTTTATCAAAGAAATTTGAAATGAAAGATCTTGCAAATGCGTCTTTTGTATTAGGAATTCAAATACATTGAGATCGCTCTCGATGTATACTCAGATTATCATAAAAGACTTATATAGGAAAGTGCTTATGAGATTTGACAAATTCAGTCTCAATCAATGCCCGAAAAATGACATAGAAGGAAAGGAAATGTAAAAGATTCCTTATGCTTCAGTAGTAGGAAGTCTTATGTCTGCTGAAGTATGTACACATCCAGATATTGCGTATATTTTAGAATGTTAGGCAGATATTTAAGTAATATGGGATTGGATTGTTGGAAAGCAACCAAAAGAGTCATGAGATATCTGCAAAGAACAAAACATTACATGCTTACATATCGAAAGTCAAATCAACTTGAGATCATTTGGTATTTTGATTCCGATTTTGGTGGATGCCAAGATATTCGTTGATCCACTTATGGCTATGTCTATCTACTTGCTGGAGGAGCTATTTCTTGGAGAAGTGCTAAGTAGACACTTATAACTTCTTCCACCAGGGCAACTGAATTCATAGCTTGTTATGAGACATCCAATCATGAAATATGGTTGTGGAACTTTGTCACAGGGCTGCTCATTGTTGATAATATTGAAAGACCACTTAAGTTATTTTGTGACAATCAGTCTGCAGTATTGTATTCAAAGAACAATAAGAGGTCATCTAAATCAAAACATATTGAGATCAAGTTCCTTGTTGTAAAAAAGAGTTCACAGTGGTAAAGTTTCTACAGAGCATGTTGGGACAAACTCCATGGTTGCATCTCCGCTTACTAAAAGTTTACCGTCCAAGGTCTTTCATGAGCATGTTACTTGTCTGGGTGTTGTATCATTTGATAATACACTACTTTAATGGGAGTTTGTATTGTTTGTGAATTGCAGTATTTGGTTTATGTTTCACTATATTTTGGTTATCTCATAAAGTTGGACCAATTTAAAATAAGCATGGTTAGATCAAATTACATGTAATTTTTATTTTACACATCCATATTTGATATATGCCATTTAATTATATTAATGTATGTAACCAAGGATGAGTTTAGTTACGATAAATGTAACAAAAATCGCCTTCATCCTATATTAACATGAATTAATGGACAAGATTGTTAATTTTGGAATAATAGCATAAGTTATTTTGAAGCTCATAAGGTTATATATAATTATTTGTGTATATATAGTCCAAATGAGAGATTGTTGGATTTTAGAAATAAATATATACATTAATATATAATTGTATCATATGCTGTTATTTAAGGTTAGCCTAAATTCAATTAATATATTAAAGTTAAGTTTAATTGACCGTTAATAAATGTATGGATTCATATGTGTAGATACTATTTTTATAATTTCTCTTTTATGATAGGTAGAATTAAAATTATAAAAAATAAGGTTATAAATAAGGGGGTTATGGTCCCCAAATTTGTAATTCGTAAGTAGTTTTTCATTCTAGCAACTCAATTTATAGAAACTTTGGTCTTGAAAAACTAGTATTGAATTTATGAGATTAAAATCTTTAAGAAGTAAAGAATTATTTTGCTTTTATTGATTCAGGTATGCTTCCGTTATTAAATTTTGTTTTTTTGATGATTTAATATGAAGAAGAATAAGGTTTTACGGTGATGGTTTTATCATCTGTATAATTTGGTTAAACTTAAAATTTTATTTTTAAGATTTAAAACCAACGGCAAGTTGTCGTCTCTCGTTATTCGATTGCCTCCCACTGTTCAATCGGCCTTGCTATCCAAGTCGCCTCCTTTTGTCTGGTCTTCCCGGGGGAGGAACAGATCCATGATGCCAAAATTGAGGACATCGCCTGTGGGATGATCCACAAGTAGGTCAAAATCAAAATTTTATGGATTTCTTCTTTTGAAAAACTACCATCTTTTGTATAATGATATTCTGACGAGATCTGCGTGTATATTCCATTATAATTTGTGAAACAAAATATTACCTTGCAGTCAAAACTATGAAAATTCACAAAAAAACAAATACCAAATAGATTTGTTGAAAAAAATTTATATTTTTATCGAACAATGAGTTATTTACGATCCAACCATAACAAACATTTTTTTCTAGTTATTCCTATAACATTTCACTAATTCACGGCAACTTTCCACTATTTTTGATAACTTTTTACTATTTTCTAACACTTTTTCGATGTAGCTTGCCTTGCCTGTAATGTTTTGCCCGTCAACTGTTATCTTCTCCCACAAGCTTTATTAATAAGGTAATTAACAGTGAAATCAAGGGAGACATGGTACAGAGCAAAAAATAAAAGAAAACTGTAGTTCATGAAGAAATCAATTATGGCTAAACTCATATTGATAAAGGCTAAACCAATTTAATCTAGCCCAGGAAAATTACAAGTAATATAAAATTACCCACCTTTGTTACAAAGTCACAAATTGAAAGAGTACTATTAAATATGATGTTGTTAGAGTTATCAATACTTGTCCAAGTTGTTAGGAGTCTAGTTAATACAATTAATGTCTACTATTCATTGATAATAATTTAGATGATGTGAATGATGACAACCATTCAACTAATGATTGCATCCTTTTTGCTAAATAATTATACTCAATGGAAATAATTATTAAATGAGCAATTGGACTATTTAGCTACAAGAGGAGCCCATCTAGAGCCCATTATAAATAATATCATAACCGACAAGAAGATAACTTATCATAGTGGTAAATCCAAATATCATACCCTCAAACTCGAGCATGATAATTCTAACCTATTCACACACAAAATAGCATGTACAATTGTCAAGGACCACATAGATAATATAGAGTCAGACTATAATGGCTATGTAATTGCATGCCTCAAACTATTGTTAAGTCCCTCAGCATTCTACCCTCCATAGCACATTTATATTCCAAAGCTTATATATGCATAGTGTTCTATTTATGAATAGACATAATTTTATATACATTGAATATAATTTAAATCGTCTTCCTTTCATAATCACACATTTTTTAGCAATAAACATGTGTTTTTTAATATTAACCTTTATGACCAAATCACTCATAATTTTATGCAGCATGCGTAGGTAGCGAATTTTGTTAAATCATTAAGGATATAAATAATTGAAAGTAGTAAAAACATATTTTTTAATTTCCCTTTAGTGGTTGCACGCAATATGGAGATGGGATCATTTAGTTACTACATGTGTGTTGGTCGATTAAGTGCATGCAATATGAATGGCATGTTGTGGTGGTAAACCGATTGTATAGGTTGCACGACAATCTAGAATCCACAAACCTAGTTTAGCTCAATTGTTACATCTTAACAATTGACCCGAGATAATAACACATGAACAACTAAACATTTAACGCAGCAATGTACATGTCTAATCCCATATCTAGCTTGAACGTGTAAGGAAACACATTTTATTCAATCATTTATAGTAAAACGATCTTATCTTCGTTCTTATCAAAATGGTGGTATATAGTCTCTTGTTAAAACTGTAGAATTATTTCATTTCTTTATGTTATATAAACGTCAGAAGTAAATGCTCATGTGAGTGAATTGTTCTCCCGTTGACTTCCTTTAACAAATTAGTATTTATAACACATAAACAATAGATAATTAGTACTTGAAAATTAAAATGCTTTTGAATGTTTGTTTACATCTGAAGTCAAACAATCTCTCCCATAAAACATAATCTCATTGATCAACATTAGATTTATACACATCTTGGCTAATAGATTTTTCTAAATAGACCAGCAACCATTTAATATGTATTAAATATTGTAAGATGATTTCTCCTTGTAATACAATTTCTTTCACATAGTAGTGTATGATTTCGATGTGTTTGACTTTTACAAAATATTTAAAATCTTTTGTATAAGCAAATATATCTTGATTATCACAATGTATTGTCACTAGCTCTTAAGCATTCATCACATCTCCCAAATCTTGCAAAAGTTTCCATAACCAAACATTTTCACTTATTGCACTTTTATATGCTATAAATTCCACTTCTATAACAAATAATGTTGTGTGCATGTTTGTTTCCTTGAACATGAAATGGCTCCTCCATTTAGCAAAACATGCGCATTTCAATGTTGATTTTCTTGCATCATAGTCACTAGGTCAATTGAAATTTGCTTGTTCAGCTAGACTTAAATTTTCTCCTAGATAACAAAAAGAATAATTTCAATTCCTTTAAAGTATATCAAAATCATTTTGATAGCTCGCCAATGTGTCATACCAAATTTGACTGATATTACAACCATGTGATTCACCCTGTAGATTAAATTAGTAATCTCTGATTTGTGACTTTACTTTAACTAAGTGAAATTTATTTTACTTTGACTAACTGAAATTTATCTACTATGTAAAAAAGTCATGTAATATTATATATATTTCATTTTTATGGTAAAATTAAATTAGTTTAGTTTTCACATATATATATTACTCAGAAGGCCAATTAATTCACAAAGTTACAAAACTCCTCACAGAGCAATGGAGATCTGATAAGTAATGAACAAGACTTCACTGTTTTACAATCCCTTCACAGTCATTATAGAAAACCTACTATATAGACAATGTACAAGATGTTGAGAGTTGAGATAACGGACGAAGCCATGATAAATGAGAACAACCTACTTGACTCTACATCATATTTTTCTTCCAATTGACCATCTAAATTGGCTGATGTAGAAATTTGGTTCACATATTTGACGAGCCACCATCAATTGCATGGCCTTGTCTAGCTCAAGGATAATTCTACAAAAGAGAAATCAAAGGTAAAAAACATGTTAGGAACTAGTATATGGTTTTGCTAGTACAAAGAATGATAATATCATAAACCAAGCTTGAGAAAGTCAAATGCTGACACCACATTATGTCAAATTAGTTTTCAAGCAAAATTGAAAATCAAAAGCAAGAAATAAGAAGCATGTAAGCTGCTAAAGCATCAAATTAATCTTTCATACACAAAAAACCATATAAAGATAAACTAAAAGTATTTATCTCACCCAGCATGAGTACAGAGTCAAACTCGCTTGAAACTCCTCCAGTCAATCCTCTTCTAATAAGTTTCAGAATTTTGCATTGCCTGCAACACAAGGTAGACTTGACAAACAAAATAACACAAGCGGAGAGACTTCTAGCGAATCAGAACATATTTTACACAAAGAATATCCTCCTCAAGTACAAGAAAGTCTGAGACTTCCACAATTAATAAATCCCTTTCCACATATTTTATAAAAATTAACTAGAGCATAGAAGTATTACCCGAGTACAATGTTGTAATACATGTGAGTAGTGATCAAGCACTATGTATATCGTTTCAAGAACATTCAAACGTGCATCCACCTCATCTGCCATTAAATCCACCTGTATAGAAACTATGAATGATTACTGACAATAATATCCAAAAAACTAGCAGCAATAATAAGAACAACAATTTCGGACTAAATTTACATGTACCTAACAAAATAAAGGGCTACAAGAATTCCAATCATTGTAATTGCTAAAAGTTTAGAACAAAATTACAAACTAAAACAAAGTAGTCGACCTTGACCATAATTTTTAGATAGATTACAAACACAAAATGTTCCATCGTCACTCAAGTTGTTAATTCTAACATGCATAGACATTATTAAGGTTGTTACATACATCATCATCTAAACGTGCATGCATATCATTTTAAAGACATATAATTCAAAAATTATAACATTCATAAGAATACGAACAAGCTAAATAATACTAATAAGTCAGATCGATCTTGTTCCATCAATATCGCTAATACATAAGTCATCATGTTCATAATATATTCTACTAATATAATAGTTGAATTAACAAAGGTCCACTGAGTAAAAACACTAGAGCAAAAAATGTAAATATAGAACAAATGTTGATAGACTCCATGTAACGACCTACCTATTCCGAGCCACGAGGTGGTAAGTGTTACTATATGGTAAGTGTTACTATATAAAACTAAGTGTCTCATAAATTAATTTTCAATTAATTTTCAAATTTTTAAATAAATCCTTGATATAAAATTTAATATAACAACTACTCGGTATAATCTAAGCCCCATGAACTGTAACCAAAATCCCACTGCCATGCAAACAATCTAGAAATATAATAACAAATAAGAAAATTCAGAAGTCAAATAACTGAGTTTTCTACCTATCCCGACTCTACCCATCCTTCCATAGTCACACCTGACTATCCCAACTCTATCTATCCTTCCATATCCCAACTCTACCTATCCTTCCATGGTCATACCTACGGAGGCAATTTCGCGTCAGTGATAAAAATACTAAGTCATATAATTACAAGAAATAAGTTAATATATTCCACAACATCTAAATTTGAATCTTTTAATGATTATGAGCATATGCTGAGCTCTTATTATGCTGGGAAGGGCGGCCACCCCATCCACCAGCTACAATCTCATGTTTGCACATACACGCTACATGGCCCTCAGCTTGTTGTTACCTATATTTGTCATTGACTTACCCTCTCGATATCACAAATACATAATGAGTTGTCTTGCGCCACTGCACCCTATCACCTCTTTCGGCATGGTGGTAAGTATTTAATCTTTCAAGAATTTGAAGGGTGCTACCCTGTATCGGACTGAGTCAATTCTTTCATCTCGGTTGTGCACGGTGCATGGTAGTTGAATGTGGGCTCAAACCGACCAAGATTCCCAAGTAGGAATATATAATCTTAAGGGTGGGTGCTGCCCTATGTCGGACTGAGCCAATTCTTTGACCCCAGTTACGCTTGGTGCATGGTAATCGAATGTGGGCTCAGGCCGATCAAGACTCCTAATCAAAATATATAACATTTCAAGTAATTATACGGATGTAAATTTTATTGAGGCTTATGACACATGATCATAATATGAATAAAACTTCTCTAAAGTCTTCCCTTTGTAAGCCAAATGTGCTCACAAACTATCCAGAGGATGTTTCATTTAACATGAATAGAATTCTCCTGTATATAGAAGAATAAGTGTAGAATTCAAGAAGTCACTGTATTAAATTTTATAGAAAAAAGTGTAATTACTCATAACTATATCATTTGTGTGATAACGAAAAGTCTAAAATTTATTATTAAGTGAATACGAATGAGTCATAATTGATAATTTATTATATTAATTCTTAAGAATTAATTTAATTAAATATTATTTATGGTTCATTTTAAGATTTACAAAACTACTAAATAAAATAACGTAATTATTTTTTTCCATGTTTTACACTCCATCCTATCATTCTTATGCTCCAGTACCTGCGTATATATAAACATGCCTGCTTATATAGTAAACAATAATAAACAAATAAGAATAATCTTGATCGATTAAACATGATAAAACTCGAATAAATATTGACCAAGAATAATTTAATAATTGAACATTAATCATGCATAATAATCAATTGGCATAAATAGAATAGTTTATGTAACTTGATTATCTATCCTTAACACTTAGTTAAATTTCACCCTTGTGATTAAGTACTTAATCTCGTAGTTTCTAGCTAATGCTTTTGAAAAATCATAATACCAAGTTAATTAGATTAACTAGAAAATACTAAGTTAAATACTCTTTCAGCTAACTAGTTAGTCTTGGTTAATAATTGTGAAAATCAATTAAGCCCTTCATCTTTGTGATCTCTAGGATAGACACCTTGAGACTTATGAAAGCTGACTTAGTTCCTTCGTTAACTTAGGATGACTTCAGTAATAAAAAATAAACTTAACATGCTATTGGTCTTTTGATCCCTAGGCTCGTGCCTTTATAACTTAAAAGTTCAACATGTCAAAAACAAGATACTAGCTATAAACCGTTGGTATGTATAGGCACATGGAGGCCTAGGTGTCTAGCCTAATAATTTGATAATTATGCATCTAAGTGTGTTAATGAGCTTTGCATCTAAACTCATGAAGAAGTGGTAACTAACCACAAAATCCACATAATAAACCACAAGTGTTCACTTCTGTCAAGATAGTAGTCAAGGTACTGGATAATAGTCCTTACTTGAGATAGATGTGTTGTACCCTCTGGCGTAATATGTTTGTTGAATCGGTTAGAACTTGTATACCTTGGTACGCAAAGTAAAAATAGAAAACTAATGCCTAGGCACTTATATTATATAATACATGCCACATGTTGATTTAACATAACATAAAGGAAATTAAATATCCTATTAATCACTTAAAATAAAGGATTATAAAACTCCCCAAATAATATAGAAATACAGACTTGATCAGTTTGTTGACAAACTTTGAGTCTCGACTACACAAACTACTACTACTTTAGATGATAATTATCATGTATTTTAAATGAGACTGGTCTATCAATGTCTATATAATATGACATGATATACATGATATTTATGATTTCATACAACAAATTATAAGTATCAATAATATGTTAACATCATACGGTGATTACATATCAACATTATCAAATAAACATGAAAAATAAACTTAGGACATGAGCGTTGCTACGTTTGGCTCAGTTATGGTTTTCACAATAAGTGAAGACTATGACACTCAAACCAGACATGTAGTTTTCTTAAAGTGAGAGGTCGTGGCGCTCATAAACAAGAGTAGAGCGTCATGGCATTGTGAACGTTACCTTTCCCTCAAGTGAAGGTTGTGGTGTTGAATACCCCAACTTTGAATGTTGCAGTGATGGGTCACATCTTATTCATTTTTGGATACACAATATTATGGCATTGTTAGCAAGTGTTACAACATTGCCAGCCAGCACAGTGGCACTAATACTAGGTTTTCTTATTTGAATTTGTTTATCTTTTTCATTTTAAATTTGATTTTTATCCAAAAAAAGATTCTCTTATTCTCGAAATAACAAAACACAGGTTGTAGTAGGCTTTTGATCTAACATGATTTAACTTATTTTTTCATTATTTGTATTTAGAGGAAAAAACAAAACCATGATGAACATATTCTAAACTCGTTCTTTTTCAACAATATGATTCTAGAACATAGTTACATCATTAGAACTACTTGTAAATTTTATTCACAATGATTGTAAACATGAAGTAACACATTAAACATTATTCTAACAAGTTTTACAAGCATATAACATAAAAACAAACATGTAGATAACATGGAACATTGAACGAAGCATGAAATATGATGATGATGTATGAATTTAGACTGTCAACTTGTTTTAATTGAGATTAGTTACCTCTTCTTCGGCAAATATGTCTAGAACTCCACACCAAACTTCCGTACACAATTCCCAACTAGTAGGAGAGAAGTGGTGGCTAACTACCCATAAACCGCCTATACGGATGCTTAAGTGGACAAACTTGTCCACATCCAATGACCGGCTCTTACCCTGAGGCAAAACTCGACCTTTGGACAACAAATAATGATAGACTTCTAGTTCGATCACCTGGTCATGTAAATAAATGTCTAAACCCACACATTAGAATTTAAAAACTAGTTGCACTTACTAATGGGGATATGGAATTGATTCACATGTGACTACATCCAACTTGTCCACTAAAAGTAAAAGCTTGCCAACTATCTAATATGTTGGGAGTTTCCTTGATCGTTTGTCCCCTTTTATAATTGAACGTTAGACAAAGATCTTACTTGATCAAACTCAATATAATAAACACGTAATTGTATAATTTAAAATATCGTTCATTAATCTATGCTAATTTATGTAACGAAAAAAATTAAGTGCTGTTACACAAATATCAGAACATATTCACTATATTTTGAACTGATCAAACCTTTCTACATTGTTGGATGAAGATTACTTAAGAATAATCATATGACGCTGGATAAGCCAGATTAAAATAGCTACACGACAAGATCCCAAATTCAGAAAGTACTCTTCTCACCTACAAGATAAATAGTGAGTTCATTTGACCAAGGACCTATTTTCACCTTTTTAAAGGTCTGAACATCTTTCAAGTACTTGTTTGTACAACAATCCGCTTTTAGCAAGGTCACTTGGCGGGGAACACAAGGCTTTATTTGGTGAATTAAGTTATCCCTTCTGCACAAGAAGAACGATTCCATGAGTACTACTGCTTGATAAAGAATTATAAACAAACAAACAAATAAAATCATCAATTCATGAGCTAGCATTTTTTGTTTAACCACTGCACACATACTTTGCTCTTAACTCAAGGTTGCCTTGGACATGCCTTGAACTAAAACTATCACAGAATTGATTTGCTAACTTTGATTTTACTAATCTGACAGAAATTGACAACGAACTTTCATTTTCTTGGATAATGTTGCAGAATAGTGTCTTTTCTGTCTGCTTCATGCTAGCCAGTTTCAGAAACTTTCAAGGCATGAACAACATTGTCCATCTCTCCTTTATACCAATCAAGTTTATCCTTAGCCTCTAGCAACTCGCATTTCACTATTTCCAGCTAATTGCTACTCTCCGAAATTATTTGTTCCTGCAATGATAGTTTTTCTTTCAATCTTTCAACATCTTGAAATGCTTGTTCAAACTGTTTCTTATGATCTATCAATGACGATTCAGCTTCCAACACTAAATTCTACTTCTCCTTCATTGCTGCTAAAAGCAACAAATAATTATTGCTTAACCTTGTCTTCTTGTTTGACGTTTACTTCCAATATGTTATTAGTCTCCAGCAATATATTTTCAAGGCATTTGTTCCTTCAAAATAAAGTATTAATTTTTTTCACATCAAGTCAACCATAGCAGCATTCCTACTAATGGCTTTCTTATAAACAAGATCAACATATCTAGCTTATTAACAGCCTCAACTTTAAAAAGATCCACACCACTTGCAACCTCGTCAGAATACATCTCTTGCTGAATATTGCCTTCAATTTCCTTGTCATCTATTTAAGATGCGATATACTTCCTTCACTAGGCTGGCCTCGGATGACGAATGGCGGCAACTTTCCCCTTGAATTCGAAATCTTGGATGCTTGTTGACCTCAACCTTTTCCATTTTAAGCGGGCCCTGCAGGGTTTGATTCTCGAATAGAAGAGCATTAATACGATATTTTCGAATTTTATCATCGAAGATGGATGCTCATCCTCTCTAAGAATACTGTCAACCTTCAAAACAACTTTTGGGATCTTTTATAAGGTTTCAAGCTCTCGATATTTTTCTTTGCATGATAATTGTCTTTATTTTTCAAATGTGCACGTTTATGCAAGAATTATTCCTCTGCGATCTCTCGCACACTAGACTCATGACTATTTCTCAGTTTGGTCATCTCTATATAGAAGAGACATATCAACTCTGAGTGTGCCTGCGCTTTAGATAAGCAGGTTCCATAAATTCACTTGCAGAGGTTTACGGTTTGTCAAGCTCACCAAAAACATTTTCATTTATTTGATCCCCAAATACTTTCTATGAGTTCAATCTTCATCACCCTCATGAGAACCATGAGATTGCAGCCTCCCCATGTCCAGGCTATCTAATGCTCAGCTATAGCTTCCAATTCTCGCCGTATATTTCGAAGTTAACCCATTTCAAGGTTGTTATTTTTGGTTTGCCTCTGAAGAAGGCAACTGTCATCATCACAGAGTATACCTTGAACCTCTTCTAACCATAGAATTCCGTATCACTGTACGTACCTGGTACTGTCGTATGTACATATTTGGAAGAGTCGATGCGATACATGACCGATACATCCAATACGTTTCAAAATAAGTTTTTATTTTTTGACCATTTTAAAGATTTATATAATAAAAAAATTAATGTATTCTAAAAATGATCAAATATGTCATGTACACATTTTTTAGTTCACTTTTGGGTAAATTTCATCATCTTTTATGATTATATTGAAAAAATAAAAAATGATATACCTCCTCTTTCTATTATATTTTTTTTAATTAACTTTTATTAACCCTTTTAGCATTTGTACATTTTTTTCATTTTTAAATATTTTATAAGATATAAAATAACCGTTGTCTTTTTAAAAGATACTACTTCTTAATTATGCTTTAGATATGACAAGGCACTTTATATTTATATTAGGGCAACAAAAATGATATTTATTATCATAAACTTTAACAAAATAATTATTATCATGCTTATCTATAAAATGCTTTTAATTTTATATGTGAGATGTATGGATTCTATTAATCCATTTATCAATTATAAAATTTAAATTAATATTTATTAATGTTTAAATTAATAATTTATTTAATATTTTTAATAAAATATTATAATGTATGTATTATTGATTCGATTCAAGCTGATATGTACTAGCCGAGACCGATACGTGTTGGGTTTCCAATACGCATATTGGGTTTACAAGTATCCGCACGTATCTGGAAACGGTACGGCATACTTTGCTTCAAACAGTTTCTTATTACAGTAACAACATTGTCATCTTCAAAGTCATGCTTCCACTTTTGCTCCACACTGAACAAACGAAAATCTTCTACGTGTTGAGTAAATGACGCTAAAAGCTTCCTCAACATGTAGACATTTTCTTCCATTTTATGTCCCATCTGGCTAGAGTTGAGTGAAGAATTTCTACCGCAGTCCTTTATGGATTGAACGCCTCTCTCTAGATTCTCCAAATGTTTTCCAGTAACATGCTTGTGGTTTAAATAAGCTTCTGGATATCATTTAATTTGACCTCGAAGCTTAATTCATCTGTCTATTTTCACTTCAACTGTACAAAAATCGGCACTATTGAAGTTTTAGGCATTAGCTTTACCAAATATTAACCTTTCAGTTAATGCAATGACCTGGGCTTGTGCTGTAGCAAGTTTTTTCAGCTGCTTCTCCTGAAATCTATCCTCAAACTAGAGATACATTTAAATTAATTACCCGATGCACTAGCGATACATTCAAATTAATTACCTAATGCAGTGTATCATCTACAAGTTAATTTCATGAATCTTACTTTTCATTCATTTTTATGAATTCTTTTCCTTGTTTCAGTTTTAATCTTTTCCCTACGATTGCAACCTTTCATAAAAACTGAAACAAGGAAAAGAATTCATAAAAAATGAACAGCACAAATCATAATTTATGAGAAACATCACCATGCATAAGAAACAAGAAATTCAAAAAGAACAGTACACCAAAAGAATTGTTCCACATGAGACTCAACGAAACTTCAAAGTATACACAATTGAAGAACAAACATGTACCCCCTCAGTTGTCCTGTTCATATTTAAGATGAAAAAGAAGAATAATAAAAAGAGCAACAACTAATTATTGTTTTCTTTCTCTGCCAAACTTGTAAATGTACCCCTCTAGTTATTACTCCTTTTTAACAGAAATTCTACTCTCCCATGATCCACAAGACTTAATATAAAAGACAAAGTCACCCAGGAATAATAATTAATAAACCCAAATAAGTGACCCTAATCAAGGAAGGTTTAGTAGACTCAATCCCTTACTTTATTTCATGACGTTGCTTAATATCAGCCCTAGAAATATTTAAGGAGAGGCTAAATCTATGTCCATCTGTTTATATCACATGATCGTATATGTTTTTTTAATCTATTACCTAACCATCCAACTTTGGTTTTTGACATGAGCATATTTCCTTTCTAAAATATTATCATGATATGACAATAACAAATAGGTAAATGTTGAAGGCAATGACGCCCTTGAGTAGTCCAGTAAATAGTGTTGAAAAGTGAAGCAGATTTGGTTCAGATTAAAAGATATATCTACCCTCATTTCTAAGCTTGTCAGATCAAAGAAAAACTTAAAAACAAAAAACAAGAAAAAAAAATGTTCATGGAGCCAGGTCTAGCCTCCCCAAGTTTTGAGACCAAGGCAAGGCCAGAACCCCTCATGGCCTGGATGGGCCTCCTTGTCTAGGAAATGAGAATGATAAGTGCTTTTGGCATTTTCTAGCTAGTCGGATTTGGCTGTCTATTTGTATGTCTACTAAGGCTATCAATTCCAATTCGTTGCCATGTAGGTTAATAAAATGTGTTTGACACGATTTGACTTGAACTTGAGTTTGTTAATTTAGAGATAGAACAAATGCTCAAATTGATAATAATAACTTAATGAACCTTGAAGAAAGCTTGAATAACGAAGCTTGGCTTGATTCAGCTTGGAAACCTAACTTTATTACTTAATACATATTTGCTCTTCTAATAGTATATGATGTATATATATATGCTGCCCAAAATCTTCATTTCTAAAATTTCTAACTTTTAGTTGTGCATTGAAGGATATTACCATAAAATTTGACTTTGAAGTGAGTGGAACCATCAAATAGCTTGACTTGTTTCAAAACTAGTTTGATCAAATATGGACTAAATTTGAACAATTGAGTGCTCCATGTAAACTCATCTCAAAATATATAACCTAGTAATGAAACAAACTTGAGTAAATGAGTTTACAAACAAATTGAACACGGACAAAATGGTGTTCGATTAGGATTAGCTGGTGTAATTTGAGATGAATAAATAGCTGTCAATTTGGGATTTGATACAAGCAAACAGTTTTGTTTGTTTTTCACAACATTTGATTACAGATCAAGGTAATAATATGAAACAAAGGTTATTCCGAATTTGGTTTTATGGATGGGGAATCCAACAGTTAGCAAAATTAAGATTGTTCCACCTTATCTTCGAACAATAATATATTTAAAATGTGGAACAATAGAAACAAACCCAACCCACACTCACCTAAACCACAACCAGTCCACTGGAGCCCTAGGACTAATACCCCCACCACTCGCCAACTCATGATCACGAAATTATACATCTTCAAGGTTTCATCTTATACACAGGTTTATTAAACAACTATTAATTATAATATATTTATTGTTGTATAATACGCCGTAGCTAAGAGGTAGAATTCATGGTCCACGTACATCAAATAGCAAGGACGAGGCCGGGCATGGGCTTGACCGTCGGCGGCGGCGAGCTCTGCCAGACGGGGCGACGGAGACTGCAGGACGACCCGCCCGAGGACGACGACGCCACAGATTCGGGGGATGAAGCTGGGGAGTCGGAGGCGGTGGAAGGTGGACAGAGCTGGGTGACGAGGAGGGAGGTGTTGAAGTACTCGCGGACTTGGGTGAGGATCATCCCATGGGGGCTGGCGTCGGACAGGGACACCGTCCAGGCGTGAACCCAATAAAGCGGTCTGCCGGAGGGGTCGGAGCCCTCGGCGAGGACGGTGGAGCTATTCACGCATTGTATGTTGGTCGGAAAAAATTCGAAGCTTTGTGCTATGTCTGCGTCGTGGTCCACGGCGCCGGTGATGAGGCGCATCAAGTGCTGCGAGGCGGGAGGGCCATGGAACCACCACTCGAGGTCGGGGGCGAGTAGGCAGTGGACGGCGAGGACGTCGCGCTCTCTGAGGGCTACATACAAAGCCCGGACCAGGCGTTCAATCTTTGGCGCCAGTTCCACAAGACTGGGGAGAGTTTCTATTCTGAAATCGAAGGTTGGAGTGGGGATTGGTTCAATTGGGATGATGATGTACCCCTCTTTATAGAGTAACAGGGATGGATGTAAAATAGTGTATGTTATTAATATATGTTATTAGCAGCTTTGAATTTAAAAGATGGATAGTTGGTGGGGGAGTGCACTTAATAGCTTTCCGCAGAAAGTTAGGAATGGAATATAGAAGGTTCTCAAGGATCAAGCTCACCAAAGTCATTTCGAAAGGTTGTGGTCCTTGTTAGGGACACCGTGTTTCATCCGCGTCCAGGCTAATTTCTCATGTTTCTTAGTGTCGTGATAGCAAGTTCTCGTAAAATGTCCCCTGCAATGTCCTCCGAGGCTGCCCTAAGTGGTTCAAAGGATGTACCTCCCTCAAGGGGGTCAAGGAGGTCAGTGGTACCCAAACCGATCTAAACCGAAAAATTAAGTTCGGTCTAATCATATCGAGAGTCCAAGTTTGCGAGTTTAATTTTTTATTAGTACCTTGTTCATAATAGATCCGGCTTGACCTGATCTAAAGAGCGCCGAGAGATATTTAATTTTTGTTTTTCTTTATATAATATTGAATTATATAAAAATATCTTTTTATATATATTATATTTTATTTATAAATAAGAATAACTATTACAATGTAATAATTTTTAAATTTATTTTTATATACGTTTATGGAATATATTTATTACGGTACGGAGTTCGGTTCTGGGTTTAGGGAATGGACGCAGATTGGGTTCGGATCTAAGTTAAAGAGGTTCAATATCAGGTCAAGTTCGGGTCCCGAAAAACTTAGACGAACCCGACCCATTGGCAGCACTAGCACTAATTCAAACCTTACTAACCACCTTCTAACTCTGATTCTAATAGAGTCAGCTCTTCATATCCTCTACACTTCCAGAAAGTTTACAAATCACTTTCGATTGAAAGTAATACCCTTTGAAAATGAGGGCTTTGACTAAATTCCAACATTGACAGAGAGATGTCTATAGACAATTTTATGACTTTGTAACTTGTGCTTCCATGCTTTAAATAGTGATTTGGAGACTATTAATTGAGAATTACTAATAATTAGATTCAATAATTTAGCTTATATGAGCTACACCTTTAATTTA
>JAURVB010006507.1:0-11805 GCA_033002965.1 Piper betle | reverse complement strand
AATCTATGTCCATCTGTTTATATCACATGATCGTATATGTTTTTTTAATCTATTACCTAACCATCCAACTTTGGTTTTTGACATGAGCATATTTCCTTTCTAAAATATTATCATGATATGACAATAACAAATAGGTAAATGTTGAAGGCAATGACGCCCTTGAGTAGTCCAGTAAATAGTGTTGAAAAGTGAAGCAGATTTGGTTCAGATTAAAAGATATATCTACCCTCATTTCTAAGCTTGTCAGATCAAAGAAAAACTTAAAAACAAAAAACAAGAAAAAAAATGTTCATGGAGCCAGGTCTAGCCTCCCCAAGTTTTGAGACCAAGGCAAGGCCAGAACCCCTCATGGCCTGGATGGGCCTCCTTGTCTAGGAAATGAGAATGATAAGTGCTTTTGGCATTTTCTAGCTAGTCGGATTTGGCTGTCTATTTGTATGTCTACTAAGGCTATCAATTCCAATTCGTTGCCATGTAGGTTAATAAAATGTGTTTGACACGATTTGACTTGAACTTGAGTTTGTTAATTTAGAGATAGAACAAATGCTCAAATTGATAATAATAACTTAATGAACCTTGAAGAAAGCTTGAATAACGAAGCTTGGCTTGATTCAGCTTGGAAACCTAACTTTATTACTTAATACATATTTGCTCTTCTAATAGTATATGATGTATATATATATGCTGCCCAAAATCTTCATTTCTAAAATTTCTAACTTTTAGTTGTGCATTGAAGGATATTACCATAAAATTTGACTTTGAAGTGAGTGGAACCATCAAATAGCTTGACTTGTTTCAAAACTAGTTTGATCAAATATGGACTAAATTTGAACAATTGAGTGCTCCATGTAAACTCATCTCAAAATATATAACCTAGTAATGAAACAAACTTGAGTAAATGAGTTTACAAACAAATTGAACACGGACAAAATGGTGTTCGATTAGGATTAGCTGGTGTAATTTGAGATGAATAAATAGCTGTCAATTTGGGATTTGATACAAGCAAACAGTTTTGTTTGTTTTTCACAACATTTGATTACAGATCAAGGTAATAATATGAAACAAAGGTTATTCCGAATTTGGTTTTATGGATGGGGAATCCAACAGTTAGCAAAATTAAGATTGTTCCACCTTATCTTCGAACAATAATATATTTAAAATGTGGAACAATAGAAACAAACCCAACCCACACTCACCTAAACCACAACCAGTCCACTGGAGCCCTAGGACTAATACCCCCACCACTCGCCAACTCATGATCACGAAATTATACATCTTCAAGGTTTCATCTTATACACAGGTTTATTAAACAACTATTAATTATAATATATTTATTGTTGTATAATACGCCGTAGCTAAGAGGTAGAATTCATGGTCCACGTACATCAAATAGCAAGGACGAGGCCGGGCATGGGCTTGACCGTCGGCGGCGGCGAGCTCTGCCAGACGGGGCGACGGAGACTGCAGGACGACCCGCCCGAGGACGACGACGCCACAGATTCGGGGGATGAAGCTGGGGAGTCGGAGGCGGTGGAAGGTGGACAGAGCTGGGTGACGAGGAGGGAGGTGTTGAAGTACTCGCGGACTTGGGTGAGGATCATCCCATGGGGGCTGGCGTCGGACAGGGACACCGTCCAGGCGTGAACCCAATAAAGCGGTCTGCCGGAGGGGTCGGAGCCCTCGGCGAGGACGGTGGAGCTATTCACGCATTGTATGTTGGTCGGAAAAAATTCGAAGCTTTGTGCTATGTCTGCGTCGTGGTCCACGGCGCCGGTGATGAGGCGCATCAAGTGCTGCGAGGCGGGAGGGCCATGGAACCACCACTCGAGGTCGGGGGCGAGTAGGCAGTGGACGGCGAGGACGTCGCGCTCTCTGAGGGCTACATACAAAGCCCGGACCAGGCGTTCAATCTTTGGCGCCAGTTCCACAAGACTGGGGAGAGTTTCTATTCTGAAATCGAAGGTTGGAGTGGGGATTGGTTCAATTGGGATGATGATGTACCCCTCTTTATAGAGTAACAGGGATGGATGTAAAATAGTGTATGTTATTAATATATGTTATTAGCAGCTTTGAATTTAAAAGATGGATAGTTGGTGGGGGAGTGCACTTAATAGCTTTCCGCAGAAAGTTAGGAATGGAATATAGAAGGTTCTCAAGGATCAAGCTCACCAAAGTCATTTCGAAAGGTTGTGGTCCTTGTTAGGGACACCGTGTTTCATCCGCGTCCAGGCTAATTTCTCATGTTTCTTAGTGTCGTGATAGCAAGTTCTCGTAAAATGTCCCCTGCAATGTCCTCCGAGGCTGCCCTAAGTGGTTCAAAGGATGTACCTCCCAAGGGGGTCAAGGAGGTCAGTGGTACCCAAACCGATCTAAACCGAAAAATTAAGTTCGGTCTAATCATATCGAGAGTCCAAGTTTGCGAGTTTAATTTTTTATTAGTACCTTGTTCATAATAGATCCGGCTTGACCTGATCTAAAGAGCGCCGAGAGATATTTAATTTTTGTTTTTCTTTATATAATATTGAATTATATAAAAATATCTTTTTATATATATTATATTTTATTTATAAATAAGAATAACTATTACAATGTAATAATTTTTAAATTTATTTTTATATACGTTTATGGAATATATTTATTACGGTACGGAGTTCGGTTCTGGGTTTAGGGAATGGACGCAGATTGGGTTCGGATCTAAGTTAAAGAGGTTCAATATCAGGTCAAGTTCGGGTCCCGAAAAACTTAGACGAACCCGACCCATTGGCAGCACTAGCACTAATTCAAACCTTACTAACCACCTTCTAACTCGATTCTAATAGAGTCAGCTCTTCATATCCTCTACACTTCCAGAAAGTTTACTAATCACTTTCGATTGAAAGTAATACCCTTTGAAAATGAGGGCTTTGACTAAATTCCAACATTGACAGAGAGATGTCTATAGACAATTTTATGACTTTGTAACTTGTGCTTCCATGCTTTAAATAGTGATTTGGAGACTATTAATTGAGAATTACTAATAATTAGACTCAATAATTTAGCTTATATGAGCTACACCTTTAATTTAAACCGTCTTTAGTGGATCCCACATATCGAGGTCCATATGTATGAAAATTAGAGTACATAATGAGAACGCTTATATATTGTAACACCACAATTTTAGTTTACTTAAGAACCAAATCAAGAAAGATTGCGATCAAGTCGAGTTATGTTTAAAGTTATTAGTCGGTACGACTTGATCGATGAAATAGATCAAAACAACCTTCTTGGTGTCATGAGAATCGAAGACACCATTAAATACATGTCAAAACACATCGAACATAAATAAAAGTAAGAAAGTAAATAACTGTGCCGAGCTTAAGTGTGTGTAACTGTAAAACCCGTGATTCGAGTCAGGGTTTTACGTTACCGAACCAGTCGGTTCGACCGTTGGTTCGAGTCGAGTCAGTTTCATGAACCGCGTGCTGAGCCGAGGCCAGCCGTGAGTTATGAGCGATGAGAGTCAGGTGTACCTGAATATATGATGATAACGTCGAGAAGATGGTGAGAAATGAGTTATCAGAATATATGAAAGTATGCAGTATTTTTTTCTTTTTATATGTTTGATCGTAGAAATAGTTTTAGGCCGAATAACGCGTTAGGACGCGTTGGATTATATTCGGGTGGGTTATTAGTTATAGAGCATGCCATTTGGATGTTGTTGTGTTTGTTTTATTTTATGGAATTTTTCCATATTTTTTTAGATTTTTTTAGAATTTATTACGAACTAGTTATTATTTTGACTCGAGTAGGAATCGAGTCAATACTTATTTACGAAACTGCCATTGAGGGTATTTTTCTCCCTCCCGACCCTTCTTCACCCAAACCCTCGCCGCCACTGTCGTGTGCTGCCGTAGCCGCCGCCGCCGACGCCGTGCTGCCGCCGATCGACGCCGCCCCGCCTTGCCGTGCCGTCGCCGTGCCGCCACGACCAACCCCGGCCAGCGATCGCCTGCCAGCGACGCCGCCGCGACTCCACGAGGCCGCCTCGGCCGTCGCCACTTCGAGCCGGATTCCGCCGCCGTCCGGGCCGCGCCGCCGCCGCTGTGGCCCCGACGACCACCCTCTCGCCGTCGCCGACGTTTCCCCCACCATCCCGACCGCCGTCGAGGCCGGCCGCAGCCCCGATCGGAGCACACCGCCGCCGCCGCCCGTTTTCGACGCCGCCGTCGACGGCCATCGCCGCCTCGGCTACCCTGTTTGACACCACCATCGGACCAAGCTCGTCGAGCTGGTGCCGATAGACCCCCTGATTGCCCCGTCCCGAATCATCGCCGGAAAACCGTCGGAATCCGCCGGAAAACCGCCGACACTCGCTGGAAAACCGCCGGAACCGCCGGAAAATTGGATTCGTGGGAAATTCGCCGGATCATCCGCCGAACGCACCCGGTCCAATCTGATCGGACTTCGGACGCCGCTAGGTGCCGAATTCGAGTTTCGAGCCACGAAACGGAAACCCTAGCCGTCGCCGATTTTCGACGACGCGAGGTATAATTTATTTTAATTTAATTATTTAAAAGTATTGATTATTAGAATTGCATGCTAGGATTGGTGAATTGTGTGTTATAATATATATATATAAATGTAGATTTGATTAAGAATAGAAATATGAAATTGTTTGGTTGAGTGGTGTTAAAAATGGAGGCTAAGAAACTAATTAGGGTAACTAGGTAATGATCATGATCTAATGCAAACTAGCCTAAGTAGACTTGCTAGAATTGATATAGGTTGATGTGTGTTGATTGATGCGTGATTGTGTTGATTGTGTGTGCATGCTATAGGATGTGTGATTCATCATGCGGGCGTTAGTTTTTAGCTTGATTGTGTAGGTACGGTGTAGGAGCTCGCCGCCTAGGCGCGTGGACCCGTTTGGAGCTTCTACCAGGTCCGTTTAGGACTCGTTCTCTATTTTACGCTATTCTATTGTGTATTTGATTTATTATGTGCAGGACGAGTTAAGTGGCATTTTATCGGATCCCACTTAACTCGGGCCATTTAGCCAACAATTTTTCCGGATTAATAACCCTCGAGGATGAGATCCCTCGAGTTTGTTTTCGAACTTCAGATCCAGCTCACGTTGCCTTCGGGCCTATTGTATAAATCCCAACCCAGACCTATATATATGTATAGTTTTCGTATTTTCAGTGAGAGATTGAATGAGGGAAATCCGACTACCGTGCTACGCGAGCGGGCACGTGTGTGTCGATAGTGGGCTCTGGAATGGTGTGCGGGCCGTTTCATTCCCGAGGGATCCTGACAACTCCACCTTTGAGTTCCTCAAACCCGGAGAAGTGTGGAGGTTCACGGGTACTGCATTGCAGCGCATGTCTAGACTTGTGGTTTCAAAGGGTACTGAAGGCGACTGCCTGAGAGTACTCGGCCTTCGTGCTCAAGGCCAGGAGTAATATGGAAGGTGCAGAGGGCGGAAAGGAATGAGATTTGATGCGAGAAGCAATAGAGAAATGGCCGAGGCATGAGAATGTGAAAGATAGGGGGACGCTGTCGACCCGAGGGCGACGGCTCCCGTATGTGCCCTGATGAGAGTTCTTGAGGAAGTATATGGTTTTCATTCAACAGGAGAGTTTGCTCTCCTGTGCCAGATTGATATTAGTTATTTTCCGGGCCGGTAACACTCGTTACTGACGGTTTTTCTATATATATGTAGGTGAGAAATGCGAGCGATGAAAGCTGTCGGGACTGCGGAGGAGCAGCACGGAACCGCGCACACATGTACCTGCCGCGTGTAATCTATAATGACGGTGTGTTATTGCTACGTGAATGATAATTTTGATGTGTTTGTTTAGATAAATTGCTTGATATGAAATGAATGGATAAATGTGAATGAGTAGTGAGTTTGGAGTTCAGGCTCGGTTCAATTGAAACGAAAGAGATAATGATGAATGCTACGGTAGATTATCATGTTTTATCGTATTTTGATAAAATATTTATATACCCTTGTTGTGGATAATTTCTAATTAAAAATTTCTTGCCGTTGTATGGTTTTGTTTTGCTTGCACATCATAGCATGCATGTAGGACTACGTTAGAACCCACGCATCCCATCCATGCATTTCATGTTTGCATCTCCATCTTGAGACACCGAGGGCAGATCCGGGTCGGCTTAACCGAACCCAGTAGATTAGCGAACGGTTCGGTCGCCGGTGACATTTCCGGGTCGGTTCACGGGTGAGCCGAAACGGGGTGTTACAAAAGTGGTATCAGAGCCAACTCTTGGCATATGTTCTCTGAGAGCCAACTCTTGGCATATGTTCTCTGATACCAATAGTGGTATCAGAGCTAACCCTTGGTTGATTAAGATGGTAGATGCGTTACAGGTTACATGTGTGCCGAAGCTGCTCCGAGCTGTACCGACAGGTATTTTTCTGTCTTTAATGTTTTGGTTTACAGATTTTCTTACGAGTCGGTGGTGTGACATGGTGAACAGATCAGATCAGGAGTTTGTAGCAGGATGGTGACACAGACCCGCCGGACACAGATTAGGACCCCATCACCTCCAGTAGCCAGACAGGACAGTCCTAGCCCTGTTCACAGTGACGCCGCCTCCAGTCAACCTAGGACTGCCATGCCACCAGTAGAGGTCAGTGTGCCAGTTTCAGCTAGCCGACGTGGTGAGAGCCATCATCGAGACAGTCGCCGCGACCGAGATAGTCGTCGAGACCGAGATAGTCGCCGGGACCGAGATAGTGGTCGTGACAGTTACGGCACCAGAAGTAGTCGACAGGAGAGAGACGCAGCGATCACCAGGTTGGCGGAAGCTCAGATACAAATGCTGCAAAGTCAGGAAGAATTTAGGAGACAAATGCAGCAAGATCAGGAGGAATTCAGGAGAGAGCTCAGACAGATAGCCCTTTCTGTGGCCAGAACTGAGAAGAGACCAGCAGTGGGTGAAGAGGCACCGAGAGAGCCAGCAGTTTCCACAGACCCCGTGCCGCCGCCTCCTCCTCCACCGCTGCAACAGAGGACTACTCCAACGACAGCTCCTCTATTTGCCCCACTTCAGGCGAGGATGAGACCGGACATCAGTGGAACCGCAGCAGTAGGTAGCGGGCAGACTGCAGGCGGAAGTGGAGCTGCAAGATTTGACGGTATACCAGCAGGTACGGGACCACAATTTCCTCGGTATGAGCAAGGAGAAGGATCGAACAGATCAGTGGATACGAGGAAATTGGGACTGTGGCAGTACGAAAAGTTCGTGAAGAATGGTGGACGACCTTTCTTTGGAAAGTTGGACGCGGAAGAGGCATTCTTGTGGATATCGTCAGCCATAGGAGTGTTTGACACTATGGCATGCCCCATGGAGCACCGAGTGCGCATCATCACAGGAGCATTCCAGGACGAAGCCAGGATATGGTGGAGTTCGGTCCAGAATTCTGTATTCGCCCATCGTCAGCCCCAGGACATCACATGGGAGGAATTTAGGGCGGAATTCGATGGAAAGTATTTCCCGCCAAACATCAGGAAGAGAAAGGAACGAGAATTCCAGACGCTGAGGCAGGGACCCATGACGGTGGTACAATACGAGACTAGGTTTAGAGCTCTAGAGAGATTTGCACCAGACTTGGTGTCCACCGAAGAAAGAAGGATAGAGAGTTTTTACGAAGGCCTCCATCACGAGATCAGGATGGCCTATTTGGGTAGGAAGTTTGCTACTTTCGGTGATGTTGTGAGAGCTGCAAGCGAGGCAGAACGAGTTATAGCTGCTAGACCTCGCCAGGATGTTGACCAGAGGCAGCAACATTCGAGGCCGTATCAGCCAGAGCAGGGAGAACAACAGAGACATCGGTCAGATGCACCAGTTGCCATGAGGGCTATGGATGCCCAAGTTCAGGGCTACAGAGCACCCTTCTGTCAGAATTGCCGACGTCGTCATGGAGGTGAGTGCAGAGCAGGCACAGACGCATGCTATAGATGCGGTCAGCGAGGACATAGAGCTATAGAGTGCAGAGTAGGACACAGACGTATGCTATAGTTGCGGTCAACCAGGGCATAGAGCCGCAACTTGTCCAACTGGCCAGACCCAACAGGTGACGCTCCCAGCACCACCGCAGAGACTTGCGCTCCCAGCCCCCCAGCAACAACCACAGCAGAGAGGCAGAGACCAACAGCCACTGAGGCAGCAGCAGAGAGGACTTGTAGCTATCATGACAGGACAAGAACAGCAAGCCTTGGATCAGAGAGGAATGCAAACAACACCACCACCAGGACCATCCATTTCGGTACCACCATGGACAGCTGGGATGGACACAGCCACGATTGCTGAAGCATTGGAAGATGCGACAAATGTGACAGGTACGCAGGCGTCTCACTTCGGATTTCACATTTAGTAGATAGCTACCAGAGTGAAACCTCCTTAATCTAAAATTTCGAGGACGAAATTTTTATAAGGAGGGAAGGTTGTAAAACCCGTGACTCGAGTCAGGGTTTTACGTTACCGAACCAGTCGGTTCGACCGTTGGTTCGAGTCGAGTCAGTTTCATGAACCGCGTGCTGAGCCGAGGCCAGCCGTGAGTTATGAGCGATGAGAGTCAGGTGTACCTGAATATATGATGATAACGTCGAGAAGATGGTGAGAAATGAGTTATCAGAATATATGAAAGTATGCAGTATTTTTTTTCTTTTTATATGTTTGATCGTAGAAATAGTTTTAGGCCGAATAACGCGTTAGGACGCGTTGGATTATATTCGGGTGGGTTATTAGTTATAGAGCATGCCATTTGGATGTTGTTGTGTTTGTTTTATTTTATGGAATTTTTCCATATTTTTCTAGATTTTTTTAGAATTTATTACGAACTAGTTATTATTTTGACTCGAGTAGGAATCGAGTCAATACTTAATTACGAAACTGCCATTGAGGGTATTTTTCTCCCTCCCGACCCTTCTTCACCCAAACCCTCACCGCCACTGTTGTGTGCTCGTCGCCGCCGCCGCCGACGCCGTGCTGCCGCCGATCGACCGCCGCCTGCCGTGCCGTCGCCGTGCCGCCACGACCAACCCCGGCCAGCGATCGCCTGCCAGCGCGCCGCCACGACTCCACGAAGCCGCCTCGGCCGTCGCCACTTCGAGCCTGGATTCCGCCGCCGTCCGGGCCGCGCCGCCGCCGCTGTGACCCCGACGACCACCCTCTCGCCGTCGCCGACATTTCCCCCACCATCCCGAGCGCCGTCGAGGCCGGCCGCAGCCCCGATCGGAGCACACCGCCGCCGCCACCCATTTTCGACGCCGCCGTCGACGGCCATCGCCGCCTCGGCTACCCTGTTTGACACCACCATTGGACCAAGCTCGTCGAGCTGGTGCCGATAGACCCCCTGATTGCCCCGTCCCGAATCATCGCCGGAAAACAATCGGAATCCGCCGGAAAACCGCCGACACTCGCCGGAAAACCGCCGGAACCGCCGGAAAATTGGATTCGTGGGAAATTCGCCGGATCATCCGCCGAACGCACCCGGTCCAATCTGATCGGACTTCGGACGCCGCTAGGTGCCGAATTCGAGTTTCGAGCCACGAAACGGAAACCCTAGCCGTCGCCGATTTTCGACGACGCGAGGTATAATTTATTTTAATTTAATTATTTAAAAGTATTGATTATTAGAATTGCATGCTAGGATTGGTGAATTGTGTGTTATAAATAATATATATAAATGTAGATTTGATTAAGGATAAAATATGAAATTTGTTTGATTGAGTGGTGTTAAAAATGGAGGCTAAGAAACTAATTAGGGTAACTAGGTAATGATCATGATCTAATGCAAACTAGCCTAAGTAGACTTGCTAGAATTGATATAGGTTGATGTGTGTTGATTGATGCGTGATTGTGTTGATTGTGTGTGCATGCTATAGGATGTGTGATTCATCATGCGGGCGTTAGTTTTTAGCTTGATTGTGTAGGTACGGTGTGGAGCTCGCCGCCTAGGCGCGTGGACCCGTTTGGAGCTTCTACCAGGTCCGTTTAGGACTCGTTCTCTGATTTTACGCTATTCTATTGTGTATTTGATTTATTATGTGCAGGACGAGTTAAGTGGCGTTTTATCGGATCCCACTTAACTCGGGCCATTTAGCCAACGATTTTCCGGATTAATAACCCTCGAGGATGAGATCCCTCGAGTTTGTTTTCGAACTTCAGATCCAGCTCACGTTGCCTTCGGGCCTATTGTATAAATCCCAACCCAGACCTATATATATGTATAGTTTTCGTGTTTTTGTGAGAGATTGAATGAGGGAAATCCGACTACCGTGCTACGCGAGCGGGCACGTGTGTGTCGATAGTGGGCTCTGGAATGGTGTGCGGGCCGTTTCATTCCCGAGGGATCCTGACAACTCCACCTTTGAGTTCCTCAAACCCGGAGAAGTGTGGAGGTTCACGGGTACTGCATTGCAGCGCATGTCTAGACTTGTGGTTTCAAAGGGTACTGAAGGCGACTGCCTGAGAGTACTCGGCCTTCGTGCTCAAGGCCAGGAGTAATATGGAAGGTGCAGAGGGCGGAAAGGAATGAGATTTGACGCGAGAAGCAATAGAGAAATGGCCGAGGCATGAGAATGTGAAAGATAGGGGGACGCTGTCGACCCGAGGGCGACGGCTCCCGTATGTGCCCTGATGAGAGTTCTTGAGGAAGTATATGGTTTTCATTCAACAGGAGAGTTTGCTCTCCTGTGCCAGATTGATATTAGTTATTTTCTGGGCCGGTAACACTCGTTACTGACGGTTTTTCTATATATATGTAGGTGAGAAATGCGAGGGATGAAAGCTGTCGGGACTGCGGAGGAGCAGCACGGAACCGCGCACACATGTACCTGCCGCGTGTAATCTATAATGACGGTGTGTTATTGCTACGTGAATGATAATTTTGATGTGTTTGTTTAGATAAATTGCTTGATATGAAATGAATGGATAAATGTGAATGAGTAGTGAGTCTTGGAGTTCAGGCTCGGTTCAATTGAAACGAAAGAGATAATGATGAATGCTACGGTAGATTATCATGTTTTATCGTATTTTGATAAAATATTTATATACCCTTGTTGTGGATAATTTGTAATTAAAAATTTCTTGCCGTTGTATGGTTTTGTTTTGCTTGCACATCATAGCATGCATGTAGGACCACGTTAGAACCCAATTGTATCCCATTCATGCATTTCACATTTGCATCTCCATCTTGAAACGCCGAGAGTCACGGCTGTGAGAAAATCGGCCGATTCCGTGCGGAATCGGCCGATTTAAATCGGATCGGCGCGATGCCGATCCGATTTCGGGCCGAATCGGTCGGCCCCGAATCGGGTATGGAATCGGCGATTTTCGGCCGATTCCGCCCGATTTAAATCGGAATCGGAATCGTCCGATTTAAATCGGAATCGGTTTTTTTACGAAATTACCAAAATACCCTAGGTATGATTTTTATTAAATTATTTAAGCATGGGTAAAATGGTAATTTAGATTTTAAAAACCTAAAATCATACCCCTCTCCCCCTGTTCCGCCGCCGCGTTCCTCCGCCGCCCTCCGCCGCGCTGCCGCCGTCCTCAGCTTCGCCCTCCGCCGCACTGCCACCGTCCTCAGCTCCGCCCTCCGCCGCAATTCCGCCACCGTCATTCCGCCACCGCCAGGTAAACAATCACATTTTCGTTTTGATATGGAAATGTTGCTGCATGTGAATTTTGAAAAATTTGATGGGGAAATGTTGCTGCGTGTGGGTTGTTGTTGCTGTTTTCCAGGTAAACAATCACCGTCATTCGGATTTTAAAAACGTTTAATTTTGTGTT
>JAURVB010006501.1:0-17184 GCA_033002965.1 Piper betle | reverse complement strand
TGATGGTCACACCAAAAATAATTAAAATAACAAACAAAGTTCACGCAAAATTCTGGAATAAAATGAAACAGAATCTCCCCTAAAAGTGCAATAAGGGGACGTATTAAAACAAAACACAGTATAATATGTATATAAAAAATAGTTTTCACCATAATAAGATTCAAAACATCAATACCTGTCGCAATCAGGGTCTTGCCCCCACCTGTAAATCATGCTCGTCACATTTGATTCATTTTCATCTCAGCATAGCAAATCATTCCTGAACGTTTAGAACATTTTCCGAAACATTTCCAGAACATTTCTAAAACAAGTCCAAACATTTCTAAAGCAAGGCATATGAGCCTCACAAATACATGCATATATGCACAAACATGTATCCACAAGCATCATTCAAACCACATCACATCATACGCAAAAGTTGACGCGACGCCAGGTATGTGTGTGCAATGCAATCGCTACTCCTTCGTCAAGGCCGACATGTTCCATTCATCTTCGTCACCTACATATATAGTAAGAAAGCATCAGCAACGATTGTCATTGGTCCGGAAATAACTAATATCAAACTAAAACATGAGAGCTAACTCTCATGGAAAGCAAACAATCATATATCTTCCTCAGAACTCTCATAAGGGCAATTACAGAGGAGCCATTGAGCACCTAACTCAATAGCATCCCAATCTAGCTCGTACTATGCCATTCTCGGTAATACTTTTCTAATCCCACTCTTGGAAAACCTTTGTCTTAAGCCATATCCGAACCTCCATATTTCTCCTGGCCTTGAGCACGTAGGCTGAGTACTCTTAGGAATGAGCCTTCAATACTCTTTGAACCTTGAGTCCAGACACACGCTGTACTTAATAGTACCCACAAACCTCCACGTCCTTCGGGTGTGAGGCACTCAAACGTGAAGTTTTCAAGATCCCTCGGGAATAGAACAATCAACTCACTAATCCAGAGCCGACTTTGACTGGCATGTGCACCCGCTCGTGGTATGTGCGAATCGATTCACCTTCTCTTGTCTCACTAAAAACTCGATAAACGTTATTTATAGGGCTGAGACATGATTTATTATAATAGACCCGAAGGCAACTTGAGGTGGATTTTATTTTCAAAAACAAACTTGAGGGATCTTATCCTTGAGGGTTATTAATTCCGAAAAATAATAGACTATATTACCTGTGTTAGGTGGGGTTTGATAAATCATGATATGTCTGACGATCTAAAAATCAAATCACCGATAGAATGGAGCGATAAAACCTGAGAAGTGTGTCCTAACGGACCTGGTAGAAGCTTCAAGCGTGTCTATGTGCCTAGTCAGCTAGCTCCTACTCTGTACCTACACATCAAAATTAAATACTAATGCCGACGCATTTTGAGGCTCGACCTTGGCACCCTGAGGCATCCGAAGTTCGTTGCGGGTTTGACTGGATGAGCTCGGCAAAAGATATGGCTAATTCCTGCTAATCCGATTTTTGGCGGGTTCCGGCAGTTCTTCTGCGACTTCCGGAGGTTTTCCGGTGACTCTTTGGGCTGAAATAGGGGTGAGGTCAACACCGGCTCGGTGAGCTCAACCCAATGGTAGTGACGGCAAAGGCAACTGCGGTAGCGTCGAGTTCGGCTGGGGGTATCAGTCACTTTGATCGGACCCACGGTCGGCCTCAGCGGCGGCGCTAAGTAAGGGGGAAATGTTGGGGAGGTTGAGAGGGGAAGGGCATTGGCATTACAAGTTTGATTTTTTTATAAAAATGATAAAAATTACAAATTAAGAGGGGATATTAAAAAGTAATGTAATTTGTAATTTATTGTGCTTTTAACAAATGATGTAATAATTTTCATGACAACTGATGGGATAATTGACATATATTTTCCATTACTATGCAATCCAGCTTCCTCAAGCACTCAATTTTGGCAAAAGAAACTGAAAGGACCGTGACTAATCAACCAAGAAAATAAGTCTTGCGCTCTGCCACTAACTCTCACCATTTGATGTAGTAGGCTAGCTGCTAAGAATCCTTATATCAAATTTTACCCCTACAGGATGTGAAGACGATGAAGCTAGGAAGATATATGGGACTTCATTTTGAGCACCTCACAAGTATTGATGGCAAAAAATGCCCAAAATTTTGGAGGAACCACAACAGATTTAAATCATTGAAAGAGAACATAATCAAGCCTGGACTGACCTTTGATAAATTTTTTTTTAGAGGATAACTTTCTATTTCTTCCGTTCTACTGGTGTTGCTGGGTCCACCACAACTACACCAAGTTGATCATCCTGCAAGCTAAAATGTATGCTCATATCACAGAGGCTACTGAAAAGGCCAGTTCCAGTGAATAATCCACGGGAAATGTCACCCACTTTACGGTAGAAGAGAGTAAAGGAAACAAGTTCCATGTCCCAAATCCCATATGATGCTGATGGATCATCCGTCTCGAGCCATACACTGCCACCTTTACCTTAGCAACAAAAATCCATCCATATTGTGAACATGAGGATAAAACCCTCTCGTCCTTTCCAATCAAGGCTGAAATCGATGCTCCCTGTAACGGACATACCTGAAGATGAAAGCAGCAAAGAAAACATTAACACACTTATTGCTGCAACTTAAATGCAACAAATGCAGAAATCAAGACCACATGGAACTAGCTGAACATCCCGTTTCTTTAATGCATGGTCAATAACTGCTTCATTCTGCAGCTTTCCCTAGTCAGTTGTATTTCATGTTTTATTCCATAAGATACATGTTAAGTTTTCAATAATAAAAATCACAAACCTCAGGAATCATGATTGAGCAGGTTGAGTAAACTATGTATCCACCAGATTTTGACTTAGCATCCACCATATCAATTGCTTCAAGAATCAGTTGTTGAAAAAAATACATACTTTGAACATGAACTGCTATTTGCATGCATCACAGAAAATATATTTTCATAAAGAAAAAACTAGCCAGTACCTTTTGCAAATAAGCACATTTATAAATATCTTCTTCATTTTTAGAGGATTTCACTGGTTCGTCTTTTGAGATAACCTAAATATGAACTCACAGGAGGTCAAAATAAACAAAAGCATGCATAAGGGGAAAGACAAGAAAGAAGAATAAAGTTCACAAACCCCTGTTCCACTAAGGGGCATCCAGCAGCACACTGTCAACAGAGTTCTTCCTCAAAACCTTAGGCAGCTGTAACCAGGAAAATACTAAGCCAAATTACATTTCCATGGCAAATGTGGACTTTTCCTCGGCACGGATAATTATATCTGCATAAGTAGTGAACACTAGTGGGAGGCTGAAAAGGAGTCACTAACCTCTTTGCCTTCATAATTGCAGACAATGGCATTGCTAACACCCATGCGCTGTAAATTAGCACTCAGGGACTTGAGTCGAGATGCTTTGATCTTATTTGCATTAACAACACCTAAATTACACAAAAGAAAGATGCCTAAGAAAAACTTCGAGCAAACAAGGTAAATACAGAATCATCATCACATCCCCTTCAGATTTAAAGCAGCTAGTCTGGGTCAATGGCATGGAATTTAAGTCACTAATTTATTTCTCCCACAAACGATTTAAGAAAACGTGGAAAGATAAACAGTGATTTTATTCCCTGCCAGTGTTCTTCATAAGAGCTGATACATATGTTTTCTTTCTACCAGGGGCAGCCCTGCACAAATGACACAATGCAAAAAAAGTTGAAAGAGTGGATATACTCATTTTGTAAATACAAAAACGCAGAATGAACAAAGTTTTCAGAGCACTTCATTAAAGGAAATGGTCTAAATTTGATAATAAATCATAATGCTCAATAGTCAAAATTGATAATCAGCTGCCCTAAAAAAAATCACCAATAATCGTTCCAAAGTAACGAGGACTGACGAAGATGGGTCAAAAAAAGTATCAACTCAAGCTTAAACATACTCTGCTAGAAAGGGCCATTTATCAATGATTGAACATGTCAATATAAATGAACACTAAACAGATAATTAGCATCACAGTTGTAGAAACCTTCCTAGAAAACAAAGACAAAATTATGACACGAAGTATCTCAATAAGATAAACAAACTTAGCCATATCAACAAGTCTCTCGTTCTCTTGAGAAGCAAGAGCCATAACAGGCAAAAATGAGCTTGCACTTTGCAGCTGTGGGCAAGACAACTACCACTAATGAGTAAAAATAATTGAGAAAAGAGAATAGAAAAAAATTTAAAGAGGAATAATGATGAAGGTGGAGAACTTTCATAAGTGAATATAATTATACTAATACTTATGCATTACAACAAAACTTTAACATATCTATAAGGCTTTACTCACAGAAAGTAAAACATAATACAGCATATACTACAGCATTAACCATTTAAGGAACGAGCTCCACATAATTTCTAAAAAAAATTAGGAAAAAAAGAGAAAAGAACATGAAAATGAAGCAACATACCATGTAGTGTCCAGCCATGTATTCAGGAGTTGCACCAATAGGTACTCGGATCGGAGGAAAACCGATTCAAAAAACCCATTGAATCGGTTTTCATCCGAATCGGTCCGTGAATCGGCCGATTCGAGCCGATTCGGAATCGGCCCAAATCGGCCGATTCCGGGCGCAGGGGGCGGGGCGCGGCGGGGTGGGGCGGCGGCGGCGGGGAGGGACAGGGCGGGGCTGGCGGGGGAGGCGGGGTGCGGCGGGCGCAAGGCGAGGCACGGCGGGCGAGGGCGGGGCGGGGCGGGCTGGGGGCAGGGCGGGGCGGCGGGGCACGGCGAGGGTGAGGCAGGGCGCGGCGGGGAGGCGCGGCGGGCGCAAGGCGAGGCGCGGTGGGCGAGGGCGGGGCGGGGCGGGCTGGGGCGAGGCGGCGGGCGAGGGCGGGCGCGGCGGGCGCAGGGCGGGGCGGGTCTGGGGGAGGGGGCGCGGCAGGAGCGGCGGCGGCGACGGGGAAGGAGGGCGGATGCGGGAGAGAAAGGGCGAGGGAAAGAAATAACACTCAGTGGCATTCTCGTAATTAAAACTTGACTCGTGTCCGACTCGAGTCAAAAATAATAACTAACTCTAAATAATTCAAAAAAAATCTTAAAAAATATTTAAAAATATCATAAAATATAATACACACAATAATATCAAAATGACATCAATATCTAATTTTTATATATTTATATTATGAGTTGTCAAATTATTATATATGACCGATTTGGACCTATTCAGACCGATTCAACTGAACCGATTCCTGATCCGATTTGGACCGGTGCCGGTTCCAAATCAGACTCTCCTCAGAAAGCCGATTTTCTGATGTGCAGATTCCGATTCGTGCAACCACGCTAGAAGTAGGCCATCAAATATAAAAAAAAACATGCAAGCCAGTCTCCTATATGCACTTACCTTAGATCCACTTACTCAATGGGTGCTAAGTTGCACCCCTCGTGGCAGTTACAGCTCCAGCCCAGATCCCTCGCGGACGTGTCTATAGCTTAAAGCACCAGGGCACAGGTATATCAAGTGATCACATGACACACAAAAAGTGACTTCTAAAGCAACAAATGCCGAACACCACATCCTTTAAAGTGTTTGTACGCAAACTAACTTGGTACGAGGCTTATCGAGATGCTTCAATGATGCTCCAGCACTTCTGCAACTGGAGAAAGCATCTACAGTATTTCACAGCTCAACTAAGTGGTCAGGATTTTTTTATAAAAATGAAAAACATTCAGCAGCAAAGAGGTTTATTGGTACCTCAGCTAGTACACCAATAAGAAAGTCATTGCAATTCCATAATAAGATGCTAGGTCCAACTGTAGGCTCTGTTTGAACATGATCCTTCCGCAGGGAACCCTCTTGCTTCGAACTTTTGAAGTTAGAACGCGTACCAACTGTACCATGAAGCGATCAGGGACTTAGACAAATGGATGAGAATATACAAGGGGAATGATTTCACATAAACAACAGTCAGCATTCTTGCTTTGATGCTTTGTTTGAAGCTTGGAAAAGGATCCTGGAGGCTCGTTGGAGGCATGCTGCTTCAAGCTCCTACATATGTGAATGTAGAGACGCACTAATCGTCACCATCAGAAGAGAGCATCAGAATCAGAACTGTTTTCCGCCTCGCCTTCTACAGCAACTTTGGAAGCGGATATAAGAATGTCAACGAAGTTCAATGCATCCCCAACACTACCTCCATCTTGACCAAAGTGAGACTACAACTTAGGGAATGGAAAAGAACAGAGAAGGTAGAAGTAGGAGTACAACAGAAATGGGGGACCTAACTCTCTGAGCGGGACGTCGAGCTTTCTTGGCACCCATGTGCAAGGCAGGGAGGGGAAAACAAGAGGTCCCGATCATGGTACTGTTCAAGGTGAATAATATTAGAGCGGGTGCCCAGTTTCACACTAGGGCGGTGTCTCCTAACGCTAGCTAATTTTAGGGACCATCAGATGGACGTCCCGTAGAATAAAATGTGCGTAATTTGTCAATTGTGATAGATCTATCATGGAAGAAATAAAGAAGAACAGAATCACTTGCTTAAGTCAACGGATGAAAACATAATGTCTTCTACGAAGGGAATGTAAACAATGTATTTGGAACTAAAAGTCATGGCAGCTTTCCACTATCAACAAAGGTCTGGATAATATGCTTTTCTGTACTTCGTTTTGGGCCAGGTAGTTGGGGGCTCTGCTTGTCGTTTATTTCATGTACACCTAAATTTGCATTATTTCTTTTGAGCTAAGAACAATTTACAATTCATTGTTGAATGACAAGCATATAATTCTACTCACACGCAGAAAAAGGTAAGCAAAATTCAGTGATCTGTTTAGATTAATCTCTCTCTGCTCAACAATGAGAAAGATCCAGAACTTATTTCCCATCTGAAGAGAGCAGGTCCACACAAAATGGCCGGCTGTGATGAATTGCCACCTTTTGCTTTGCATCTGAATATTAAAGATCTTTAGGATGAGGACAAGGTATTTGGTAACTTCAAATGCAATTGGAACATTGCCAACCTCACTAATTGATTCCTATGTATATCCACACCCAAGTCCTTTGGCCTTCTTCCAACAAACATTAGGCAAGTCAGCCAGCCGAGTCGTCTTCCCTCAAAGTCTTTCTCCTTTATCCCCTCTTGCTCCAAGCTTGCTTCTTCTCAATTGCCCTTGGTGGCTCCTCTGATGTTCTTCACAAGGTACCGTCTATTCAATTCTCAAAATTTTAAGCTCCTGCTTATATGTGTATGATCACTGGTACATGTTTGCGGCTGTTTGTTGAATTATGATCTTCTCTGTTACTCATTTGATGTTAAAGATATACTTGTTTGTTTGTTTGGTACGTAGGAGTCTGTTGGCCCACATACTGATTTCTTTGTTTAGCAATATATCTGGGCATGTGAATTAGAAGTTCAAATTTGAGCTGATAAAGCATTGGTATATCTGCATGCTAACCAGCTATAATGTTTTGAATGTGGTGCACTCTCCTTTTTACTAGTCTATGATTATTGGTTTCTGTACCATATTTTGCGAGTGTTTGTATGTGGAACTCAAGAGATTTGAAGGTCTGAGTTGCAAAAACTATCAGTCTGTCGACTATTTTCAAGACGATTCAGCACTCTCTTTTGTGTCAAGACGATTCAGAATAAGAATGAAACAGAAAAAAGATATGCATGAGGAATTAACTTCCATAACCTGAGGAAAGATGGTGATCAAATTCTCATTGACACAGAGATGCGATAGAGGCAAACCACTCTGATCAAGTTTGGCACCATCTTGCGTAGTTCAAAACGATGTGCTCATCTGTGAAGAAATTGGTTCAAATTACGAATGGTGCTCATCGCGTTTTTAAAGAACAGAGTAAACCGCATCATCATCAACAAAGAACAGAAAAACATTCTCTAGACTATCGGATGCTTTCATAACCTGCTTATGTGGTCCATTGGGCCATCATAAATCATAAGCCAGGAGAATTAAAATTCAACAGTTGTTATCTGGAGTGGGAGGAATCAAGAGACCAGTTGAATTTTCCCCAACGCATGATATTACACATTGGATCTCATTCTTCAAACATGTCAAGTTCACCTAAGGTCCCGGCCCAGCCAAATGGGTATTCACAAAACTGGTCTAGTCAGTTTGAAAGGAAAATGCTACAGATTGCATCCCATCAAGAACTATTTATCATTGATTGCATCAAGTTTTCAGGGCTTTTACTACCTCACCTAACTAGTACAAGTTAATGAGATTTGGTGTGATATAGACTGGTATCTCAGGTGGTGGTATGTTATAATCTGGTTGTTCAAAATTATAAATCACCATTTGATGGTTTTTCATTAAAAAATTCACTCATACAAAGTAGATGGAGGACAATTACAATTTACTTGAACCAGATCAAAATGTAAACTGTCACTCCATGGTTGCCAAATACAAGATTTAACAAAGTTGGAAAGCTTCCATTTAATCACATGAATAAAACCCATGGTTGAAAGGAAACTGCATGTACCACTGTGAGCTTCAATATTTATTTCTGATTGGAGGGACTAAGTATCCATTGCTGAAAGATGGTGCAGGTTCTTCATGTGACCAAAATCCAGTGCCTTAAAAAAGAGAGCACAAAACATTAATGTTGATTCACTAAACTAACAGATGAAAGCAGTAAGACCTTTCTCTCTTTATCTTTATTAATGAATAGCGCTTTGTTGTTTTGTTCAACTTTTTCTATCCGGTTCATAATTTCAAACAACCTAGCCACGTGCAAAAATATACATTATAAAACACTCTTTTCATTTTCAAATTGGTTAAAAATTAATCAGACACTCCAAAGTTCACAAAAACAAAATTTTCTAGGGTTCTTTACAACAGAAACTAAAAAAAATCAACATACCAAATCGACCACTGGGAGCAGCAGAAACTTTCTTCACCCCACGCATGTCCACAATCCGAGTCGCCCGCTCCGAGTTCTTCCCAAACAAAAAGTGCAACCTGCAAAGCACCAATCTTTATGAACGCAAACCAAACAAAACGCTGGAGAAACTGAAACTGTGGTGAAGATGAAACTGGACTCACGTTGAGAGCTGGTCGTCGGCGACTGCTAGTCCTTCAACGAAGACGACATCAATAGACAAACATGGCCAAAAAGAGCTTCCAAATAATTAGGGCCGGGGTTACAAATCTATTCCATTGTGTCAACGGATACAGTTTGAGTAGCCATACATGATTGTATAAGATTGAAATTACCCACAAAATTTCGTACACAAAACAACATGGTCAGTAATTTAAAAAGAAGGTAAGAACTCATCCAAAACCTTCAAAAGATTTCATTCATGTCCACGATTGTACCACAAATAAATGAGTTCAAAACATTTGAAACATATAACAAATTATTTTTTATCCAATGCAGAAGTAAATAAATTGTTGATAGCAAAGAATTTATAATAATCGTGTTTCGAACATTCAGCATATACATACTTTCTAACGTTTACCAGTTCTCTTTCATCAGTTAAATTTATAAAATTATCATTAAAAAAGATTAGTGAAATTATAAATGTGATTTACGACAGTTAAATTTACATTCACGTGGTAGTGAGGGCATTATTTCATCGCAAAAAACTTATATACAAAGAATTTATAAAAATCATGTTTTAATGAGAACATGTGCACTTCTGAACATTCCAGCATATTTAATTGGTGGATGATTTTTTTAACCTAATTAGGCCTTACAACCCATATTGGGTCCGTAGATGATTACTCTTATTTTTTATACTTGAGTCTTTCGATTATCATCACACAAATCTAGTAGCACTCACTATAATTTAAAATATTATACCGTATCATCTTCAATCACAATATAATTTATATTTTGATATCATTTTAGTTTATGCCCGATTAATTAGATTGATTTTTTTCAATTTTTTAAACCATTTAATTAAGAATTATTTATTGAATTTATAAAATTATCATTAAATGTGTTTAATAGGGGTGCTAAGCTCGAGTTCGATTCGATATATACTTAAACGCTCGTTCGCCCAGTTCAAAGCTCAAATTTTTATGAGGCCAATGTGGTTTGAACCCACAACCTTGAAGTCATCAAGGTGAATACTTACCATCTCAACTATCTTGTTTCTTTGTTATTATATAAATAAATATAAATATAAATATAAATACAAATATAAATATAAATATAAATATAAATATAAATATAAATAAATAAATAAATATAATATAATATAATATAATATAAAGACTATATTATTATATTATTTTATCAAGTCGAACTACAGAGTCGAATTCGAGTCGAGTTCGAGTTACAAACCGAGGTCGAGTCGAGTCGAGTAGAGTCGAGTCGAGTCGAGTCGAACACGACCTTGCTCAAGCTCGGCTCGTAAGATTCGAGTTCGAGTCGAGCATTTAAATGTCGAGTTTCGAGTCGAATCAAGCCAAGCCGAACGCTAAATGTTCACGAGCTGGCTCGCTGAATTAGCAACCCTAGTGTTTAATATATACTTAAACATGATTTAATATATTACTCTTTAATCAAATATTTAAAACTTTGGTAGGTACCCTCACTCGACGCCGCCGACGACGAAGAAGGCGCTACCTTTCCTTCCCTCCCGGCCAACGAGATCTTCACGACAGGCAACCTTTTACCCCTGCCTCGATTTCCCATACCGCCCGTTAATCGCTGACTTATCTCCACATTTGCAAACCACGCACTTACAACATTATTACTAAATAAACTACCAACTTCGATATTTGATATGCAGATGGCATGTGGTGGCTTCTTGGACGTGTGATGCACAAGATGAGACCTGTGGGATTTGTCGAATGGCCTTTGATGGCTGTTGTCCTGATTGTAAATTCCCTGGAGACGACTGCCCGCTAAGTAAGCTTCTCACCGAGGTTAATTGCCTTGCTTTCTGAAGATGTTAGCAAATGTCTTGATAGCACAAGCCATGTTTGAATTGCGGTCATGGTTTTTCAGAAGTTAATGCTGCAGTTTGATTAGCAAGCCTTTGTTTTACTTCGTCTGTTAATAGTAGCATTGTTTTACTTCGTCTGTTATAGTAGTTTGTACTGAGAGCACATTTCTTAAAATAAGTTTTGGTCTGTTTAAAATTCTTTAGCGCTTTACAACTCCTCTACGGAGGGACCTATGCCTCAAAAAATCATGAAAAAATAGAAGAATACTAAGAAATATAGGTAAAAAGGGCTAAGTGAGGTGTGGTGCTTGTTCTATTCCTTGCCCTTGTAGTGATGGGAACAAAGGGGAGTGACGTCCCTGTTATTATTGGTGCGTAGAAACAGTATCAATCATCCCATTGCCGGTACAAGATTGCTGATAATGGTACATGATAAGATATAAGATGACGCAAGTCAAAATTCAATATCTATGAATGAAGCTTATCAGGGAATCAGGAGATTGGTTGCAGAACACTCAATTTTTGGGTGCATTAACCTGAAAGAATCTGAAATGCCTTGTTCTTGGATATCCCGTGTTGTATCGCAAATATTATTTACAATTGAAACACTAAAAAAACAAACCGAGTTCCTATTTGGACTTTTGCAAGCTGGGCTTTCTTGATATCCAATCTCATCAGAATCTACTCCTCAAAGCTGGGCTTCCTGGATATCCAATCTTATCAGAATCTACTCCTCAACTCAACTAGTTGGTTCGTTCGTTCATATTTTTAGACTAATGATATGCTCAATGGAAATCATCAATAATTTTCATATTTTGATTTAGTTTTTTTCTATTAAATTAAATACAATAGATTTCTGCCCCTTAACTCCCCCATAACTATCAAAATAAATTATTATAATCATTAATTTTAATTCTAACAAAATATTATTAACCTATTTTTAGAAAAATAATATGCTCCAAGTTAATATTATTAGTGAAAAGAACTATCAACACTTAAATTTATAAAATTATCATTAAAAAAGATTAGTGAAATTATAAATGTGATTTACGGCAGTTGAATTTACGTTCACGTGGTAGTGAGGGTATTATTTCATCACAGAAAACCTATATACAAAGAATTTATAATAATCATGTTTTATTGAGAACATGCACACTTCTGAACATTCCAGCATATTTAATTGGTGAATGATTTTCTTAACTTAATTAGGCCTTACAACCATATTGGGTCTGCTAGATGATTACTCTTATTTTTATATTTATTTCTTTCAAATATCATCACACAAATCTAACTGTCTTTATAATAATTTTAAATATTATACCGTATCCTCTTCAAACACAATATAATTTATATTTTGATTTCATTTTAGTTTATGCCCGATTAATTGGATTGATTTTTTTAATTTTTTAAAAATATTTAATTAAGAATTATAACAAGCTCTAATGTCTTACCGCCTCTATTTGGCATGAGACCGAAGGGGAATAAGATGTGTATGAGTAATGACATCTGTTATTTATTTAATTTGTGAAATTGTCATTAAATGTGTTTAATATATACTTAAACACGATTTACTATATTACTCTTTAATCAAATATTTAAAACTTTGTTAGGTACGTACCCTCGCTTGACGCCGCCGAGTCAGTACTCACTTTCCCCATCGACGACGAAGAAGGCGCTGCCTTTCCTTCCCTCCCCGCCAACGAGATCTTCACGACAGGCAACCTTTTACCCTCTTACCTCCCCTGCATCGATTTCCCATACCGCCGGTTAATCGCCGACTTATCTCCACATTTGCAAACCATGCACTTGCAACATTATTACTAAATATACTACCAACTTCGATATTTTCTGTTCCCATTTCTCTCGGTAAATCACTGTGCGGAATTAAGTAATTTCTAAGAGTATGTTCTCTTTCTCTTCTGACACATTGTCGTTGGCATTCTCACACTTGTCCGTCTGCTTATTATAATTTTTGTGTTTTTTTATTGTGATATGCAGATGGCATGTGGTGGCTTCTTGGACGTGTGATGCACAAGATGAGACCTGTGGGATTTGTCGAATGGCCTTTGATGGCTGCTGTCCTGATTGTAAATTCCCCGGAGACGACTGCCCGCTAAGTAAGCTTCTCACCGAGGTTAATTGCCTTGCTTTCTGATGATGTCAGCAAATGTCTTGATATCATAAGCCATGTTTGAATTGCGGTCATGGTTTTTCAGAAGTTAATGTTGCAGTTTGATTAGCAAGCCTTTGTTTTACGTCGTCTGTTAATAGTGGCTTTGTTTAACTTCGTCTGTCATAGTGGTTTGTACTGAGTGCACATTTCTTAAAATAAGTTTTGGTTTGTTTAAAATTGTTTAGCGCCTTACAACTCCTCTATGGAGGGACCTATGCCTCAAAAAATCATGAAAAAATAGAAGAATACTAAGAAAAATAGGTAAAAAGGGCTAAGTGAGGTGTGGTGTTTGTTCTTTTCCTTTTAGTGATGGGAATGAGAGGGGATTGACGTCCCTGTTATTATTAGTGCGCAGAAACAGTATCAATCATCCCATTGCCGGTACAAGATTGCTGATAATGGTGCATGATAAGATATAGGAAGACGCAAGTCAAAATTCAATATCTATGAATGACACTTATCAGGGAATCAGGAGATTGGTTTCAGAACACTCAATTTTTGTGTGCATTAACCTGAAAGAATCTGAAATGCCTTGTTCTTGGATATCCCATTTTGTATATCCAATATTATTTACTATTGAAACACTAAAAAAACAAACTGAGTTCCTATTTGCACTTTTGCAAGCTTTCTTTTTTGGATTGTTTATTCTCTGTGTTTGATTTTACTTATCCTCATGTACGATCTGCTCATGAAGTAAGCATGTCTGACTATTTTATTGACATTATATTAGGCTTCTGTTGCAGATAAGCCCATGTGTTTTACTGATATATTTTTTTAGAACAAAACGGTGTCGTTATATTTACATCTATGTTACCTATTGGTGTGGAAAAATTAGAAGAAAGATCTTGGCACCATGTCTGCCTAAGAGGTGTAAGGCAGCAGTTTTGGCCACTAATTACTTTTTGGCTGCTATCCCTTATTACCTATTGTCATGGTTTCGTGGTAGCAAACATATATGTTTATATGTTTATTTATTATTTTCTTATGCTGATACACTGTTTTTTGCTTAAATAACTTTTAACCACTATGCAGTATGGGGAGCCTGTAATCATGCATTTCATCTTCATTGCATATTGAAATGGGTAAACTCTCAAACTCCCCAGCCACATTGCCCAATGTGCCGTAGGGAATGGCAATTGAAAGGATAATGTGGTAAGCCCATCAATCTTTAAACGTCACTGCATCTTTTGTTTTATTTCGATGATTAACAACATTATATATTGCATGAATATCTGCTAGGGATACATCCTTAAATTAAATTTCTGTCCACTGAAGCGGGGTTGCTGGTTTTCTTCTCTTGTTACACTGTGAGGACATGCTCGGCCGTACCATCTCTTTCATTCATCAAACTGCCGCTGAAGAACAAGATTGTATTTCTAGCTATGACAATATGATTTTCAAATTTAACGTTGTACCTCAAAATGTTTGCTATGTTAATGTGATCATTGTTTTGGTGGCAAATTTTAGTCTTTGTTATGAACTATGATGGACACTTAGTACCTAAATAATTTACTTAAATGCTTAAGTTGCCCAAGGTTTTCCCTCAATGTAGTTGAGGGCTCGCAGATGTCAAGTGAAGATTGTTTACTTATCAGGTTCTTTTTGTGTAACACCTTGATTGGTGATCTTGGGAACTTAATGGTTAACATAGAAATCAATAGTAAGCCAAGTCCAAGTGATTACGCGGGAAGCAGTGACAAGTGAGGATGGAAACAACTGGTTCTAGCAAAATTAGCCAACTTACATGGCCTAGGCGCAAAGATGAGGAAGGGGACATTTACAAAAGAAATGAAGCCATCAAACGGTAATAAAAAGAAGGGGACGTGAAATAGAAGTGAAGTTGAGTTGGAGGGGAAAATTTTGCAACATGCTGTAAAAAAAACCTCAATATTCGTGGGATGTGTACATGGAGGTAGGTTATAGGGCTCTCAATATTCTTTTTAAAAAAAAAAAACTCGGTGGAACGCTATGACCATTGGTAGGGAGGATGAGTCACCAATGATTTTATCAAATACTCTGTTCTGTGTATATGCTAAGTTGGTTGTGTATTGCCTTGCCTATCTTCTAACTTGTCAAATTGTGAGGCAGATTGTACATAGCAAGAAGTGCCACATTAGAGATGTTTGGGAATGAAGTGATTGTCACCATGCTGTCAACTGAAGTCCTCGCCACCATGTTATCTGAGTGAGGTACCGGTTCTTTCCAATTTACTACCCTTCAGAAGCTTGGAGCTTGGACGTTGGTCATTGCTGATTGTATTATGGCAAGTCAATTTTCACACCATATTTGGCAAAGTAGAACGGTTGATACATTGAGCATGCAGGGGTGACAAAAGAGATTCATAGGTAATTTGTTAAGGTAATTGTAGTGATCATGTCAGAGCAAATTCCCTTCTTGGATGTTGGGGTTTTCCTTTATATTGAACTTGGAAATGTTAATCTTTATCATGTTGATAATTGTTCAACCCATCAAGTTTTATCTTGATTTCTGATACCGCCTTATGATACAAGTCGCAAGGGGTTTCTTAGCCTGCGCTACACTTGTCCGTCTAGATAAGGATCTCACTCAACGTGACAATGAGCAGTACAAAATGTTTTAATTTCTGTCTAGACACCGAAGCTTGTATAAATTTCCATGATGAGTTATTGAGTTTTTGATGTCTCAAGCACATGTTTTAACTATAATTTGAGGGGGCGATTGTGGTTAAAAACAAAATTTTGTGTATTATTAGTTATCTTCTTTACCTGAACATGGCAGGTGAAAACCAACCATTGAATAATTTTGGATAAGTTTTTCACGGATCCAACATCGAAATCACGTCAATTAAAATAAACATGTGCCTGCATAAACTTGCTTTTTGGTTGAGCTAAAAAACAGGTGATCACACGTTGTTGCCCTTGCCATTCAAAGAAAAAAGCATAATTAAAGAATAAACAAGGCTACCGCAACTCTTAAATTGTGTGGATGCACCAAATCACCAACTTCTTTCATGAAGATCAAACTAATCCATTATTGATGATTGATGATTATTACAATAGAAGAAGTTGAGAAATTTGAAGTGTTTACAAATCACAGCTAATTAAATAGTCTGAGATGAGGTGGGATTCATGTATGGTACTGTGGATGCATGGCGTATATAGAGAAATGAGAAGCCAACTGATCGATTGGTCGCAAAAATTATAAACTTAGTGACACAGTAGTGCATGCTGTCATCAACTTGCCTGCCCGATATTCTTTCTTCCCCAAGTAAGCAAATGGCGCAGGCATCCAAGCAACACAAGAATCATGACAATTGGCCAAAAGCCTAAAACACAAGTTGAAAATTTATTTCCACGAGAAATAATCTCAAGTTGCATATTTATTTCAAGAGTGCTTAATTATTTCGAAAACAACGAATTATTACCGTTAATAAATAAATATGCATATGGTTAACGAATCTCAAGTGCTATTAACTGTCAAAGCTAACAAGCTTTTACAAACTAAAAATAAAATAAAAAAGCACGCCCATACTCGTCAAACATCCAACGAGAAGCCAAAATTTTGCATAACAAAAGGAAGATAAAAGAATTATATTAATAAATAAATATGCATATTAGCTATTTGGCAGTTGTAAAGTTAATTTATTGAGGGGGCACCACCAAATGATCTAATTATAGAAATGAACTTGTGGCCATTCAAATGGGATGCAAATGATTGGGAGCTGTAATTATTAGAGTAGAAAATGGAAATTAGTTGTATGTGATCCTAATTACTTGTATGTGATGCTATGTTGTGAAACTGTAGTACATGGAAATTATTAGAGTACTTGAGCGTTGTACCTGCATGCACGGTCGCATCAAAGGTTGAGTAGCGATTGCCAATCCGTTCTGCCTTCCCTCTCTAATTGCTCCTCCAGTTTGGGACACATAAACGCCCACAAAGATACAAGGTTGGCAGGTAAAACATCATGGGGGCGGATCTCGAGGTTGGAACAATTAGAAAGTCGCAATGATTTCAGAGAGGTGAAGTTGCTAAATCCGTCGGGAAAGTTCCTCAGATTTTCACAATTTCTTATCTCAAGATATTCAAGGTGATCAGCTGGCACAGGCAAGTTTTGAGAGTCAAGGGAGATGAGTTTGGGACATTGGTAGATATCGAT
>JAURVB010006500.1:0-19403 GCA_033002965.1 Piper betle | reverse complement strand
TAGAAATTCCATTGATGAGACACGAAGCACAAGTTTTGATTATGTTTCGAGCAAGTGATTGTGGTTAAAAATAATATTTTGTGTATTATTAATTATCTTCCAAACCCGAACATGACATGTGAAAACCAACCATTGAAAAATTTTGAATATGTTTTTCACTGATTCAACATTAAAATCATGTTGATTAAAATAAACATGTAGCTTGCTTTTTGGTTGCGCTAAAAAACCGGTGATCACACGTTGTTGCCCTTGCCATTCAAAGAAAAAAAGCATAATTAAAGAATAAACAAGGCTACCACAACTCTTAAAATGTGTGGATGCACCAAATCACCGACTTCTTTTATTACAATAGAAGTACAGAAAAAGTTGAGAAATTTGAAGTGTTTACAAATCAGAGCTAATTAAATAGTCTCAGAGGAGATGGGGCTGATGTCTCGTACTGTGGTTGCATGGCGTAGATCGGAAATTGACAAGCCAACCGATCGATTGGTTGCAAAAATTATAAACTTAGTGACACAGTAGTGCATGGTGCCATCAACCTGCCTGCCTCATAGACTTTCTTCCCCACGTAAGCAAATGGTGCTTGCATCCAAGCAACATGAGGAGCAACACGAGAGTCGTGACAATTGGCCAAAAGCCTAAAACACAAGTCGAAAATTTATTTTCACGAGAAATAATGTCAAGTTGCTTATTTATTTCAAGAATGCTTAATTACATCGAATTATTACTATCAATAAATAAATATGCATATGGTTAACAAATCTCAAGTGCTATTAACTGTCGAAGCGAACAAGCTTTTACAAACTAAAAATAAAAAAGCTTGTCCATACTCGTCAAACATCCAACGAGAAGCCAAAATTTGCATAACGAAAAGAATACTATTAACAAATAAATATGCATATTAGCTATTTGGCAATTGTAAAGTTAATTTATTGAGGTGGCATTCAATAAATTATTGGGACTGCATTTGCAGCCATTCAAATGGGATGCAAATGATTGGGAGCTGTAATTATTAGAGTAGAACAGGGAAATTATTTGTATGTGATCCTAATTACTTGTATGTGATGCTACGTTGTGAAAGAGTTGTACATGGAAATAATTAGAGTACTTTGAGTATTTTACCTGCATCCACGGTTGCATCACAAGCTGCGTAGCGATTGCCAATCTGTTTTGCCTTCCCTCTCTATTTGCTCCTCCAGTTTGGGACACATAAACACCCACAAACTTACAAGGTTGGGAGGTAAAACATCATGTGGGCGGATCTCGAGGTTGGGACAGTCATAAAGTAGCAATGATTTCAGAGAGGTGAAGTTGCTAAATCCGTCGGGCAAGTTCCTGAGCTTTCTACAATTTGATATCACAAGATTTTCAAGGTGATCAGCTAGCACTGACAGGTCTTGAGGGTCAAGGGAGATGAATTCGGGACATTGGTCAATTTTGATTGTCTTGAGAGAGGTGAATTTGTGCAAATCTCTGGGCATGCAAGTCAAGTTTGGGCAATTGATAAAACATAATTCCCGCAGGGCGGGTGGAGAACCGGCTTCATCGTCACAATTAGGTGGTAGGAGCAAGAAGTTTGCTGGACGCAATTTCAAAAGTGTGAAAGACTCCAGGGATGTGAGGCCGCTTGGCAAACAAATGACCTTATCATCTAATTGATCAAGATCTACTACCGTTAACTCCTTGAGTTCGATCCACATTGTATTTGTAGCAGAAGTTTGTACTTGTTGCAGGAACCAATCGAGATAATAATACTCACAATTTAATATCTCCAACTGATGGGCAAGGAAGTGCACGACGACAATATCGTCGGAGAACGATGGAAGAAGAACTAGGGAGGCTGCTTTTAATGCTCTGCATTCTGCCCAAGCCAATGTCGTCAGCACTGGAGTAGCCATTGAAACTTCCCTCAAAACAGGGCAGTTTATAATAGTTAATTTTCTTAGAGATGGAAGCTCCACCCCGACCACCCTCTCCAGCATCCCCAAACCGACAATATCTAAATCCACGAGGTTGCGAAGGCAGCCGTTGGACATCCAATTGGGAAGCTTGTGGCCGCCGTAGTTAAACAAGGCCAAGGTTTTGAGTGCGTCATGGGGTTCAAGAGCTTCCAGAATTATCACCTCCTTTGATTCTCCTTCTCTCGCTAAGGAATTGGAAGGTGCATCACTGATCTCAACCTTACTTCCATCGATCCAATGGAACTCAAGTTCCTCAATGTGCTTCTTGCTCTTAAGATCAACCATTGAAGCTTCCTCTGAGGTACCAATGTTTTCCATCCTGTTAATGCATAGTCTGCCTTTAAGGCCGTTCAAGTCTTTGAGCTCATTGATGCCTCGCCCTTTTTCCTTACCAACAGTATAGGACGTCAATACCTCAAGACCGGTTAACTTTCCAATGTGTGGTGGCAATTCACACGAAACATCTATTTCTAGCACATGAAGACTCCTGACATTTAAAATGGATTCAGGAACACATGATATTGAACAATGCAGAAGTTTAAGTATCCGCAGGTTTTGGAGATTGCCAATGTCTATTGGCAAATGTGTAAGGCGTGTACAAGAAGTAAGGCATAGGACTCTCAAGTTATAAAGAGTGTAAATTGATTCTGGCAGGCTTGATACTCCGGTGAAAGAAATGTCTAGGTACCATAGATTGAAGAGGTTGCCCATATCCTTGGGCAAACTTTGAAGATAAAGACAAAATGAAAGGTCCAACACTTGCAAATTGTTCAGCGTGCATATTGAATCCGGGAGATCTCCCATAAGTCCACAACCTTTTAAATTGATATAACGGAGATGCCTCATATCACCAATGGAACTTGGTAGCTCTGATAAGCTACGAACAAAGGACAAGTCTAAAACTCTCAACATTTTATACGACCAAATTTTTTCATATGACCCATCTCCAAAGTCATCAATCCTTATTAGTGTGCGTAGGTTATTTGCATCAACGATCAACTCTAACTTCTTACCATCTTGAAACGGACCAATAAAAGATGCATGCCTCAAACTTGCAGGAGCTTTACATAAATTGGAACCACTTTTTTCATGGTAGAAAAATTTCCCAGATGCAATGCAGGCAAGGTGATGTATGATGTCATGCATCATATCATTTTCTTGAACGAGAGATCTCCCTTTCAAATCATTATAGTATTGATTCCCAATATTTTCAGGCAATGTACCTTCTTTTACCTCTATTAGGCCTTCTGCAATCCACTTTCGTACTATTTCATGTTGTACAAATTGGAAATTAGAGGGGAATATGGCGAAGTATTCAAAGCAACGCTTTAAAAAAGTCGGTAAATAGTAATAACTTAATCTCAAGGCTGGGTGAATTTCATCGTTCTCAAAGGCCGAATGCCACAATTCATTTTGCAATATAGCCTTCCACTTTCCCTCTTCAGCCCCTCGTAACATGGCCCCAATTACTTTGACGGCAAGTGGAATTCCACCACACTTTTTCACGATCGCCTCCCCCAATTTCATCATCTCTTCCTGATTTATACCCACATCAATCCCCTCAAAAGCTTTATCTCTGAATATGGCCCAACAATGATCATCATCTAGCAGGCCTAACGAATACGGTGCCTTGTTGCTTATCCCATCTGCCACTTCTTTCATTCTAGTAGTAACAAGAATTTTACTACCTTTTGCACCAAAATTAAACGGAGCTTTTAACTTGTCCCACTCATTGGTCGTCCAGACATCATCCAACACAAACAAAAATCTTTTATTCTTGACAATACTTTCAAGACCAGCTTGTAGTGCTGCTAGCGACGGATTATTAGAGTACATGCCTGTTGGTGCAGCATACTCTACCAGCCCTTTAGTCACTTTCGTAACGTCAAAGACATCGGACACACAAGCCCAACTCTTCACCTCGAAGGCATTTTGAACCCTCTGATCTTTAAATACTAGTTGGGCAAGGGTGGTCTTCCCTAACCCTCCCATCCCTACCAGGCAAATCACATCATACTTCTTCGTGCTTGTTGAACGAGCATCCGTTGCCAACAACATGTCAACTAAGCTTTCTTTGTCCTTCTCACGGCCATGTGTCTCAGACTCATCTATAGAAGGACCCGTCTCAGGTCTAGACATCGCGGGATGCATTGTCCAATTTGCATAGAGTCCCACAATATCCCTGTTTAGCTTGAGGGAATCTGCCTTTTGGGTAAGTTCAACAAGTCTATCCAAAACACAAGAAATCCTACTCTTGATGATCTTTGATCTACCATAAAGATTGGGGAAGTTGTTGTGTACCTGAATGTTGCTTGGTTGGCTTTTAGTCGTAAGGTCAAGATGCAGCCTTTCGACCTTGATCTCGTCAAGTAAGTCGTCTGCATCATAGAGCAAGTCCTTGAGATCATCCATCCACTCATCCACGCTCTTCTCAGCAAGCCTCCTCCTTTCACCATCCACAAGAAGATCTTGAAAGCTTGACAGCATCTCCTTCATTTTTGCCAGCTCCTGATCAAAATCCAGGAAGAGATTGCCGCCCATCCCGATAACAGCGGCGAGATCCCGAAGAACAGATTGTAAAAATGCAGTAACAGCAGCCTCGCCCATGATCTGGAGAGCCATGATCTGCAAAGGCGACGAAGGTGAGAGTTTTTGGAGATGAAAACGCAGGTCCAGTCGTCGGCACACAAGAACAAGTCTCCTTTAATAACCAATTAAACTTACGGAACCAAACACACCTTTCTATGAACAAGCTTCCAACCACTCCAATGGTTTTTTAAATGACAAGTTACCACGTTGTTTCAAAAGCCTGCAGACAATGCTTTTTGTAATAAATCATAAAAAATAAAATGACGGACAAAACCGTAGTCCATGAAAAATGGATTTTTTATAGTAGGCAATAACAAGTTTTCTACACACACCTTCCTCTAAACGAGCTTTCAACCACAAGAATGGTTTTTTTAGTAACAAGTTACTCAGCCGGCAACAAAGCTGCAAGACCAAGGTCCGTGTTACTTATACACACACATTCTTTTAAGCTCGGGATCGAAACCAAGAACTCTCAAAAAGACAAAAACAGTAGCGATGTCCTTGTGTCTAGATTGTCAGAACTGCTACTCACAGCAGCCTCCCCTGTGAGCTGGAGAGTCGTGACCTTCTCGTGTTGTAGCATGAGCTCCCCTGTGAGCTGGAGAGTCGTGACCTTCTCGTGGTGTAGCATGAGCTTCGGACGATGAATTCGAAATAGACAAAGCTCCAGTTTGATTAGGATCGGAGATATGTTCCAACCCTATTAATACTACCTATGTTTGGAATTAGAAGAAGTAGAAAGTGAAATATTATCTATCAATGGAGTTGTTGAAGAAGATAAAGATATACCAAGTTTATCTTACTCACCACCACTTATTAGTACACAATAAAAAAAATAACAAATAAGGTCGAATGATATTAATACAAATTTTCCTCTTAAAAGGGTGTACATGTTATGGAATCTAATATTAATTTTCTTGTGTTTGAGCCTAAATATTTTGATGAAGTTATAAAATATAAAGAATGAGTACAAGCTATGGATGAAGAAATGAAGATGATTTAGAAGAATCAAACATGACTGTTTGTTGAAAAACTAAAAAATAAAGATATGATTGATTTGAAATGGGTGCGTAAGACAAAATTCAATAAAAATGATTCAATTAAAAAGTACAAGGTAGGATTGGCTGCAAAAGGATACTCCCAATAATATGGGATTGAATTCAACGAGACATATGCACCGATTGTAAGGATGAAAACAATAAGAATAATGTTAGCAATTGCAACTCAATTGAAACTAAAGTGTCTCAACTTGATGTGAAATTTGTTTTTTTGAATGGTGAGTTGGAAGAATATGTGTATGTGAAGTAAAGATATGTGATTGAAGGACAAGAAGACAAGGTGTATAAACTAACAAAAGTTCTATATATACTAAAATAAGCACTTAGTGCGTGGAATAGCAAGATCGATAATTACTTGAAGAGGAATAGATTCCAAAGAAGTTCAAGTGAGCCCTCACTCTATGTGAAGAAATAAGGTGACAACTTTTTTATGTTTTGCTTATATGTTGATGATTTGATATGTGCTAGCAATTGTGATAAAATGTTGATTGATTTCAAAAATATTATGATGTATGAATATAAGATGAGTAATTTGAGACTTATGAGAAATTTTTTTGGCATTCAAGTGAAACAAAAGGAAGGTGAGATATTTATTTCTCAAAAAAAGTATGTGGATGATTTGTTAAAAAGATTTGGCATGTCCAATTGCAACCCTTTGTTTACACCGATGGGAATGAATAAGAAATTGAAAATAGATGATAGTGATGAATCGACCAATGAGCAAATGTATAAAAGTTTGGTGGATTTTTTATTTATTTTATAAACACTATACTAGACATTGTGCATGTGATTACTGTAGTTTCAAAGTACATAAACAACCCTAGTAAAACTCATTTAATGGCCACTATGAGAATTTGTGCATGTGATTACTGTAGTTTCAAAGTACATAAACAAGCCTAGTAAAACTCATTTAATGGCCACTATGAGAATTTTAAGATATGTAAAAAAACAAAGAATTTTGGTGTGAAGTTTGAAGTTGAGAATGTGGCTAAATTAATTGGAGATTCAGATAGTAATTGAGCCGATTACCAAAATGATGAGAAGAGTATATCGGGATATATTTTTATCTTGGGAAGGAAGATTATATTATGGTCTTCTAAGAAATAAAAGACGATTGCATTATCTTCATGTCAAGCCAAATATATTTCCATTACAAACACAGCGTGCGAAGTTATTTGGCTAAGGAAAATTCTTAAAGATCTTTTATGTAAACAAAATGGAGTACCTACAATATTTTGTAGTAACTACATGTTCTGTGACAGCATGTTCGTTATTGTTATGAGCACAGATCTTAATTTTCATGTTAGGACGAAGCTTATTGAGTTGACCTTCTCGTGACCTTTTCGTGTAGCATGAGCTTCGGACGGTGAATTGGAGGCGGAGGAAGTGCACCGCTGCAATTTTTGATCGGTGTAGTGGATAGGTTGTTGTGTGGATATTTCAGACAGATGATAGACGATGGTTTGCCCATCCACCTTCACTGCCGGGACAATATATCAAAGGATGATCTCCTCGACGTGCTTATGATTTCCTCCTCATCTGATTGACGGTTATGATCTCCTCGACGTGCATCTTTTGTTTTATTTCGATGATTAACAACATTAAAGATTGCATGAATGTCTGCGTGGGATACATCCTTAAATTAAAGTAAATTAGAAGAAAAGATGAGGAAGGTGTTCAAACGATACAGATGTAGCTTACAGTGCTTGCAAAGTCTATGCGAGTAAGCAAATGAGATTAAACGTTACCGACGGAAGGTTTGACATGATTTGAAAATCTATATTTGTGTATAAAATTAGGTACTGCCATATTACACACGTATTAGACGCCCTTTTCTCGAAATATAAATTGAAAAATAAAAGATAACGTACTTTGATTATAATATTTTCAAATATATAATATATTTAAAGAGTCCGTACCAGTAGCCAAATTAGGCCCGATCCAATCTAACAAGGTACCCAAATTACACCCGATGCGATCTAAAAGGGTTGAACACAAACCAAATTTGCAGGATACCATAATACTTGGGCATATATTTGATCCCATCCCTAGGCGTAAACCAGCTCAACTTTGCACCAAAATTTTTATTCCTGTCTCTTATCTCTACCAATCTAAATCCTCCCCAAAATGCCCATATACTCATCAACTCCAGTAATTTCAAATCTCTGAACTTATCTTAAACATCGTCATTTGACTCTATCACCAAAGTTTCTTTTTCCTCGTTTTTTCCTGCTGCAGCAATTCAAAATGATTTCCAGAAACGAAAAATTGCCTCAAACATTAAAGCAAACACATTATATCTTATCTATCACTCAAATGAACATATATAAACTTGATAAATTAATAATACAAACTTGAAGGACGACCAAAACTGTTGCCGTGAGGACACCAAAAATCATCAGTTTTTGGCTTCAATATCCCACAACAGAGAACCTCACTTCTAATATCCCCTGTCATCTTCCTTTAGATTTCAGCTTTGGCACTCTCTTTACTTGATTATTCTTGGAAAACTTCTGCTTTCTGCTCCTGGAAAAAAGAGTACAAGCCATCACTACAATATCACACAACTAGCTCTCAAGTTAAAAACTCAAAGGTCTAAACGAAGATGGTTGCTCTTTTACGTTCATGAGAAGAATAAAAGAACTAGGTAAGAAAAAAGAATGAATATAAGCCAGGAGAAATTCAACAGTTGATATCTGGAGTGGGAGGAATCAAAGACCAGCTGAATTTTCCCCAACCATGATGTTACACATTGGATCTCATTCTTCAAACATGTCAGTTCACCTAAGGGTCCCGGCCATGCCAAATGGGTATTCACAAAACTGGTCTAGTCAGTTTGAAAGGAAAATGCTACAGATTGCATCCCATCAAGAACTATTTATCATTGATTGCATCAAGTTTTCAGGGCTTTTACTACCTCACGTAACTAGTACCAAGTTAATGAGATTTGGTGTGAGATAGACTGGTATCTCGGGTGGTGGTATGTTATAATCTGGTTGTTCAAAATTATAAGTCACCATTTGACGGTTTTTCATTAAAAAATTCACTCATACAAAGTAGATGGAGGACAATTACAATTTACATGAACCAAATCAAAATGTAAACTGTCACTCCATGGTTGCCAAATACAAGATTTAACAAAGTTGAAAAGCTTCCATTTAATCACATGAATAAAACCCATGGTTGAATGGAAACTGCATGTGCCACTATGAGCTGCAATATTTATTTTTGATTGGAGGGACTAAGTATCCATTGCTAAAGGATGGTGCAGGTTCTTCATGTGACCAAAATCCAGTGCCAGAAAAAAGAGAGCACAAAACATTAATGTTGATTCACTAAACTAACAGATGAAAGCAGTAAAACCTTTCTCTCTTTATCTTTATTAATGAATAGCGCTTTGTTGTTTTGTTCAACTCTTTCTATCAGGTTCATAATTTCAAACAACTCGTTTTATCAGATTCACGTGCAAAAATATACATTATAAAACACTCTTTTCATTTTCAAATTGGCTAAAAATTAACCATATACTCCAAAGTTCACAAAAACAAAAATTTGTACAGTTCTTTACAACGGATACTAAAAACAATCAACATTCCAAAGATTTGGAGTGAGATAGAGTGGTGTCTCGGGTGGTGGTATGTTAAAATCTGGTTGTTCAAAATAATAAATCACTTTTTGATGGTTTTTCATTAAAAAGTTCACTCAGACAAAGTAGATGGAAGACATATACAATTTAGATGGGCCAGATCAAAATGTAAACTGTCGCTCCATGGTTGCCAAATGCAAGCTTTAGCAAAGTTGGAAATCTTCCATTTAATGATATGAATAAAACCCATGGTTAAATGGAAACTGCATATACAAAAACCGCTAAAACATAGTCAAACTTGCATTCACCATGGAAGCTATAACAGTTGCATTCACCATGGAAGCTTGATTAGATTAATTTGGGAAAGGAATGAGTTTCCATTAGGTTGGCAATTTTTAATTTTAATTAGAGGGGGGTTGCAAATCAAGTGGTGACAAAGTGTCCATTGCGATGCTTTTACATGAAGTAGAGACGGGTAGGTCATATGATTATTTATTTCTGTACTATATTTTGCGAGCGTTTGTATGTGGAACTCAAGAAATTTGAGCTAACTCTCATGGAAAGCAAACAATCGTATATCTTCCTCAGAACTGTCATAAGGGAAACTACAGAGGAGCCGTTGAGCAGTTCACTCAACAACATCTCGATCTAGTTGGTACTATGCCACTCTCACCAATACTTTTCTAATCCCACTCTCAAAAAACCTTTGTCCTAAACCCTCTCTGAACCTCCATATTTCTCCTGGCCTTGAGCACGTAAGCTGAGTACTCTCAGGATATGCCTTCAGTACTCTTTGAACTGTGAGTGCGGACACACACTGTACTTAACAGTACTCGTAAACCTCCACGTCCTCCGATTTTAAGGCACTCAAATGTGAAGTTATCAGGATCCCTCAAGAATAGAACAGATACCTCACTAATCCAGAGCCCTCTTTGACTGTCACGTGCAACTGTTCTTGGTACGTGCGAGTCGATTTACCTTCTTTTGTCTCACTCGATAAACGTTATTTATAGGGCTGGGACGTGATTTATTATAACAGACCCGAAGGCAACTTGTTGTGGATTTTATTTTTAAAAACAAACTCAATGGATCTCATTTTCGAGTCCAAAAAATAATTGACTAGATTATCCGTGTTAGGTGGGGTCCGATAAATCATTTACCCGACATGTCCAACGATCTAGAAATAAAATCACCAATAGAATGGAGCGATAAAACCTGAGAAGTGTGCCCTAACGGACCTGGTAGATGCTTCAAGCATGTCCACTCCCCTAGGCAGCCAACTCCTACTCTATACCTACACATAAAAACTAAATACAAATGCCCGCACGGTTTGAGGGTCGCATTCAGTACCCTAAGGCGTCCGAAGTTCGGTCAGGTTTGACTGGATGAGCTTGGCAAAAGATACAGAGAATTCCAATGATCCAATTTTTCGGCGGGTTTCGGCAACTTCCAAAGGTTTTTCGGTGACTTTTTCGGAGGGGCAATAGAGGGTAAGGGTCATCACCGGCTCGGTGAGCTCGACCCAATGGTGGTGACGGCAAGAGAAGTCGTGGTGGCAATGACCGCTGGCAGCTGCGTTGAGTTTGGCCGGGGTGATCAGTCACTTCGATCGGACCCATGGCTGGACTCAGCATTGGCGCTAGGTAAGGGGGAAATGTTGGAGAGGTTAAGGGGAAGGGCGACACTAGCGGTGGAGGGACGCAGACAGCTGTAGTACAATCAAGGGGCGATTCTGGCGTCGTGGCGGTTGGATGGTGGCCAAGGTGGTCATGATGATACGGCTACAACACGACATGGCTAGGTGGCGTTGATTGGTGGCGGGGTGGCATTCGCGGCAGCAATGACACATGGGCTGGACAGTAGCTAGGGTTTGGCGGAGGGGGGGGTGATGAAGAGAAGTGTCGGGGTTTGGGGGAGAAGACGAGAAGTGTCCGAGTGATCGGTGGCAAACTTGTAAATAAAGCTTGACTCAATACTAGTTATAGCAAGAATAATAACTAACTTGTAATAAATCCTACAAAAATCCAAAAAAATTAGGAAAAATCCTATAAAATAAAACAAACACCACAATATCCAAATGACATGTTCTATAACTAATAACCCACCCAAATACGATCTCATGCATCCTAATGTGTTATTCAGCCTAAACTAATTCTACGGTCACAAAATGAAAAAAAACAAAACCATCAAGTGTATACTCTCATATCTCCTGATAACTCAATCTTTTGATGTGTATTTGACGCCATTATTGAATACTTAGGTATAGATGAACTCTCATAGCACGTGCGCACGATTGGCGTCAACCTGTGCACGTGTTCTAAAAACTGAACCAACTAGGACTACGATCAAATCGACTGGCTAACAATTATAATACCTTGATTTGAGTCGCAGGTTTTATATGTTATAGTATGATGATGATTAAAGAGAGAAGTTATACTGCATGATTAATTCAATAATAAATTGAGTTAACTTTGTGAGTGGGTGATCTATAAAACATGGTTTTAAATTGAAGGCGATTACTTAGAATAGGATTTGTTAATTATTTATGTGGTCTAATAAACTTTAGTCTGAATAAAATAGCTTACTGTAATGACTTCATAGAGCTTAGTTTATCTTAGAAATAAATTAATGGAGATTTTGACTGCAATATAGATAATTTAAGGTAATTTATTTCTAAGATAGTTAATTTTATCCAAAATATGAAATATTAAATAATATGAAGCGTATCGTCCCATGAAAAGAATAATTGTAGTTTATCTATGAAAATTATTTTGTGTGTATTTAGTTCAAGTGAAGTTAATTTTTTATCATAATATTTATAATTTGGAAAACTTTTGTTTCTTACATTAGACCCTTTGTTTATTTTACTTTATTATAAAATTTAATTAGATAAAAATCTTAAAAAATATTTTCTTTCATTCTAGATAATTTATCTTAAAAATTCTAATTGCCTGAATAACTATTTATCACAGGAATGTTATTTCACTCGTTATTTTATTACTTGAACACAGTTATCACACTTTGACATATATTAATCATTGTCATAATAAATACTACTTTGTATATATTATATTTTGTTTGAGGATACAATATTGACGACTGATTGCATTGTTAAAAAAAGAGGTGGCAGGCGATTAATTTTTTTTTAAATCTGAGAGTGAAAATTTGAGGCGGTGGACCCTCTCAGAAGCCCGACCCGAGCCGGCTCAGCCATCTAAAGTGACCCGAACTCATAGTTGCACGAATCGGCCGATTCCGTGCGGAATCGGCCGATTTAAATCGGATCGGCGTCGCGCCGATCCGATTTCGGGGCCGACTCGGTCGGCCCCGAATCGGGTCGTGAATCGGCCCGTTTCGGCCGATTCCGACCGATTTAAATCAGAATCGGAATCGGCCGATTTAAATCGGAATCGGTTTTATTGTAAAATTACCAAAATACCCTAGGTATAATTTTTATTAAATTATTTAAGCATGGGCAAAATGGTAATTTGGATTTAAAAACCTAAATCAAACCCTCTCCCCCGATTCCGCCGCCGCGCTCACTCCGCCGCCCTCCGCCGCGCTTCCGCCCGATTCCGCCGCGATTCCGCCGCGATTCCGCCGCGATTCCGCCGCGATTCCGGCGCGATTCGGCCGCCCGACGCTCCGCCCGACCTTCCGACCACCCTACCGCCGTCCGACGCTGCGCCCGTTCCGAACTCACCTTCCGCCGTCCGACGCTTCCGCCGCGATTCCGCCGCGATTCCGCGCGATTCCGCCGATTCCGCCGGTCGACGGTTCGTCCGACCGGGCTGCCGACATCCTCCGACATCGCCGCCGCGAGGCTCGCCACCGACCGGGCCGCCGGCGGCGGCGGGGAGTAGAGAGGAGGGTGGCATTCTCGTAATTAAAAGTTGACTCGAGTCTAACCCGAGTAAAAAATAATAATTAATTCTAAATAATTTAAAAAAATCTTAAAAATATTTAAAAAATATCATAAACTATAATACACAGAATAATATCAAAATAACATCAATACCCAATTTTAATATATTTATATTATAAATTGTTAAATTATTATATATGACCGATTAAATTAATTTGGACCGATTCAACTGAACCGATTCTTGGCCGATTCAGACCGATTCCGATTCCGATTCCGATTCCATGGAAAACCGATTCCGATTCATGCAACCATGCCCGAACTCCATCACTTTCTCTTCACGGCCCTCTCTTACGAAGCCCTGCCGTTGCCCGCCGCCAACCCTAGACCCGCCGGAAAACTCCCACTCCGGCAACCTTCGACGCCGCCCCTGCCCCCCCATCTGAACAAGCTGGGGTTCCAATGTAGCTACCTTTTTGGGTCTGTCGAAGGGAACGAAGGATGTACGGGGGTATATATTAAGGTTTTTTTCCATGCCAAGGAATGTCCGTTAGACTCCTTAGCAGGGAGCGTGCACCATTCTGAGTTTAGTAAGTTTTACACTGTTTGTTAATTAATTGTGAATAAAGTACCAAATTAATAATTTGAAAGAATTTGTAATTTAAGCAAAAACAGAAATTTATGATGAAGTGTGAGGGAACCATGGTAAAGTGCATATGTAATATTCATGGTAAAGAGTTGGTATTTGGAATATTATTCAGTGTTCTTGAACAAGTATACAATCTCAGATAGTTGCAGCCTGCAAGTCTAAAGACAAGCTGGTAGCATACGTTGCCAGTACACTAAATTTTTTGTGCCTGTCATTTCCTGCAACAGTGTGTTGACAAAGGCAAAGAGGTAAATTTGCAATTTGCCATTAAAGCAAAGACGATTACAAGCGGCCTTAAATATTCCCTTGCTGTTGGTAACTGGGGACAAGCCAATGCTGCTGGAACAAGGACCGGGTTTTCACATGTCTGTGCTTGTTTTTACTTTCTAAATTTAATATTATGATTTGCAATTATTTTGTCTTAAAGCTGTAGCTGTATATTACTTGAAGTCTAGAGGTCGTTGTGATTTATAACTTTAATGTTGCAGGTCTTGAATACTTTGACATTTGCCTCTACTTTTTCTCACGTACGAAGGTTGAATTCTCCTATTGGACGTGAAGGTGACAATCAATTTCAGCAAACCTGTAGCTGTTCGTATTATTTGTTATTTTCTGTGATGGGGTTAAAGTATGATAAAAATTTTATATTCTTGAAAAGGTAATCTGGCTAAACCAAGACAATTGCACAATTCACACTGGGGAATGATGTGCTCACCAGAAACAACTGAAGGACAGGTTATTTGTTGTTTTTTTCTGAATATGCGGGAAAATTGCCTGCTCTGTAACTTATAGGTTTCAATTCTTTTGTAAGGCTTTTGGACTAGTCAAAAACTTAGCACTGATGGTGTAAATAACAATTGGATCAGCTGCAAACCCTATTCTAGAATTTCTAGAAGAATGGAGTACTGAGAATTTTGAGGTACGTATTATGGTCGGATGCAGTGGACCACTATTTTTTGTATACATTTAATCACTTTTCTCTGCTGTTTATTTTCAAGAAATTTCTCAACCAAAATGTTTGTAAACGGATGTTGGGTAGGAATCCACCGCAATCCTGACCTTCTTGTCAAAACCATGCGCCAACTTAGGAGACAGGTTTGATACTTCATACTTTAGGCATTATGCTCTTATGTAAAATCTTTGCTTGATTTCAAACGCCAGCAACTTTATTTTTGTCTGAGATTATCATAAACCAATATGTGGCTTATATGATTAAATATTTTTAATCTCATTTTCATAATTTCATTGTATCCCTTCATTTTGTTGCAGGTTGATGTTAATACAGAGGTTGGAGTTATCTGGGATATTTGCTTGAGAGAGCTAAAACTTTATACTGACTATGGGTGCTGCAGTCGCCCATTGTTTATTGTAGAAAATCGAAAGCTTCTTATAAACAAGAAGGATATTCGAGCATTGCAGCAAATGGTTAGAAAATTATAAATTCCTTGTTAGTATATAGTTACGAATTGATATAGTATCGGAAAATTAGTTTTTTTTCTTGACAGGAAACTCAAGAAGAGTGGCATGATCTTGTTTCTAAAGGGTTTATTGAGTATGTGGATAATGAGGAAGAAGAGACTACTATGATCTCTATGACCATTAATGTGAGTTGTTGATCACATATGACTTGAGTATAGCCATTTTCTAGGCATGTTGATATAGTTGTTAATTGCTTGCAATCCCTTCTTAGTTACTGCTCTTTGGACATATTTTGGTGGATGCGTAGACTTAATAGACCATGTACGTAAATATTTGTGGTTGTAAGGTATTTAGGCGAGTATAATAATTTGGAATTTCGACTCAGTTTTAGATGGTTGAATAAATTGTATGTTATTATTTAATGATTGTACTACATATTTGATTTTATTCTAGGATCTGGTGCAAGTAAGGTGTTCAGAAGAAGCATATTCTTCTACTTACACTCACTGTGAGATCAACCCTTCATTGATATTGGGCATTTGTGCATCTGTTATTCCTTTTCCTGATCATAACCAGGTTAGTCTGTTGAGAATATTGTTCGAAAATTGTTTTTCATCCATGTGCAAGTACTTTGTGCAAAACTGGTGTGGAGGGAGTATACACCGTCATGCCGCTTCATTGATAATGAACGAACTGTTGTTTGCTCTGTTTAGATGACGTATGCAGTTATATATGCAGTTGATCTTAACTTCTTAAATGTGCTCATGGTTTGGTTCATATTTATTCAACATACCTTGTTCTTGTGACAAGAATTCTGTATTTTCTTATTTGGTACCTGTATGCAGTCACCTCGTAATACATGTCAGTCTGCTATGGAAAGCAGGCCTTAGGAATTACCAGTTTTGAATGGTAAATATTTCTTTTGACTTTTTCTTGATATATTGATCCAGCTATATTACTTTTCTTGCAGAAGTAATTACTAACAATTTTTCTGACATAATGCAGGATACATTAGCATATGTGCTTTATTATCCACAGAAACCATTGGTAACGACTCGTGCAATGGAACATTTGCATTTTATGCAGCTACCAGCAATGGAACATTAACATTCTATTTACACCTCGATCCCTTGATCTGTTTGCTACACGACACCAATTGGTTATGTTATAATCATGGACTAAGGGTTTCAGGTGAAGATCTCATCATCAGGAAGACTTCTCCTATTGCCCAGGATGAATCCCAAGGGCAGGGTTCACGCTATACAAGGCATGATCACAGCACAAGTTTAAGACACAGCGAAAATGGAATGGTGGATCAAGTGGTTACTTCTATGGATAAAATTTTGGAAATATGCTATTATTACGTTTTCCTTATTAGAAGATAGGATTTTGTTTGTTTTGTCTGTGTTATTTCTCTTGTTGGATTTGTTAATTTTCTTATATTTTGTAGGTGTTATTGACAACCAATGCTGATGGGTTGAGATTTGTTAAAGTAAGAATGAGATCCATCCGGGTACCTCAAATTGGTGACAAGCTCAGCAGTAGGCATGGACAGAAGGTAACTGTTGGTATGACATACACACAAGAGGACATACCATGGACAGTTGAGGCATTACGCCTGATATTATTGTGAACCCACATGCTATACCTTCTTGAATGACTATTGGCCAACTTATTGTATCACTATATGTCCAGATTGGTTTTCATGAAATTTGCCAAATTTTTGAAGTTTTAATAATATCTGAAATTTATAGAGCCCCTCACTTAGATTTTCCAGCCTATTTTCCCCCATGTCTAACCTTCCCCTTTTAATAATATGCTATTGTAATATTTATCATTATTCTCTTTTGTAGCTTCCCCTTTTAATTTTTATTTTTATTTTTTGCGGTTTTTACCTATTAGGCTCCTCTAATCTTCATTAATATTCTGCTTTTTCCCTCTTGATTATTTTTTTAAGGAATTATTGTACTGAAAATAGTAAGTACTTCGCTTGCATGCTAAATGTTATGAACTCTTTGCTATTCTTAGTCTATGTTTAAAATAAATGCTTCTTTTCGTCCACCTGCCTTTTGTCCTTTATTTGAAATGGAGGCTTCTCGAATTTACAACCCTTCGGAAGCTTGGAGCTTGGACGTTGGTGATTGGTGATTGTATCATAACAAGTCAATTTTTACACCATATTTGGCAGAGTTGAACGGTTAATGCATTGAGCATGCAGGGGTCACAAAGGAGATTCATAGTTAATTTGTTAACGTAATTGTAATGATCTTGTTAGAACAAATTCCCCTCTTGGATGCTGGGGTTTTCCTTGATATTGAACTTGGAAATGTTAATCCTTATCATATTGATAATTGTTCTCTCATCATGTTTTATCTTAATTTCTGATACCGCCTTATGATACAAGTCCCAAGGGTTTCTTAGCATGCGCTACACTTGTCTATATACATAAGGTTCTCACTCAATGTGTCAATCAGCTCTAGAAAATGTTTTAATTTTCGTCTAGATACGAAGGCTTGCAAAAATTCCATTGATGAGTTGCTAAATTTTTTGCAGTCTGAAGCACAAGTTTTAATTATGATTCGAGCAAGTGATTGTGGTTAAAAATAATATTTTGTGTATTATTAATTATCTTCTTTACCTGAACATAGCATGTGAAAAGCAACCATTGAAAAATTTTGGATAAGTTTTTCACGGATTCAACATTGAAATCATGTTGATTAAAATAAACATGTGGCTGCTTGAACTTGGTTTTTGGTTGAGCTAAAAACACAGGTGATCACACGTTGTTGCCCTTGCCATTCAAAGAAAAAAGTATAATTAAAGAATCAACAAGGCTATCGCAACTCTTAAATTGTGTGGATGCACCAAATCACCAACTTCTTTCATGATGATCAAACTAATCCGTTATTGATAACTGATGATTATTACAATAGAAGAAGTATAGAAAAAGTTGAGAAATCTGAAGTGTTTACAAATCACAGCTAATTAAATAGTCTCAGATGAGGAGGGATTGATGTCTGGTACCGTGGATACATGGCGTAGATCAGGAAATGAGAAGCCAACCGATCGATTGGTAGCAAAAATTATAAACTTAGTGACATAGTAGTGCATGGTGCCATCAACCTGCCTGCCCGATAGCCTTTCTTCCCCATGTAAGCAAATGGTGCTTGCATCCAAGCAACACGAGAGTCAAGAAAATTGGCCAAAAGCCTAAAACACAAGTTGAAAATTTATTTCCATGAGAAATAATCTCAAGTTGCATATTTATTTCAAGAGTGTTTAATTATATCGAAAACAATGAATTATTACCATTAATAAATAAATATGCATATGGTTAACGAATATCAATTGCGATTGACTATCAAAGCTAATAAACTTTTACAAACTAAAAATAAAAAAAGCTCGCCCATACTCGACAAACATCCAACAAGAAGCCAAAATTTTGCATAAAAACAGGAAGAGAAAAGAATAGTATTAATAAATAAATATGCATATTAGCTATTTGGCAGTTGTAAAGTTAATTTATTGAGGCGGCACGACCAAATGATCCTAATTAGATTTTTAAGAAATGAACTTGCAGCCATTCAATTGGGATGCAAATGACTGGGAGCTTTAATTATTATAGTGCATGGAAATTATTTGTATGTGATCCTAATTACTTGTATGTGATGCTATGTTGTGAAAGAGTAGTACATGGAAATTATTAGAGTACTTGAGCATTGTACCTGCATGCACGGTTGCATCACAAGAGGCGTAGCGATTGCCAATCTGTTCTGCCTTCCCTCTCTAATTGCTCCTCCAGTTTGGGACAGTTAGTCCACCCACAAATTTACAAGGTTGGGAGGTAAAACATCATGGGGGCGGATCTCAAGGTTGGGGCAATTAGAAAGTTGCAATGCTTTTAGAGACGTGAAGTTGCTAAATCCATCGGGCAAGTTCCTCAGATTTTCACAATGTAATATCCGAAGATATTCAAGGTGATCAGCTGGCATAGGCAGGTCTTGAGGGCAAAGGGAGATGAGGCCGGAACATTTGAAGATCACTATACTCCTCAGAGAGGTGAATTTGTGCAAATCGCTGGGCATGCAAGTCAAGTTTGGGCACTTGTAAAACCATAATCCCCGCACGGAGGGTGGAGAACCGGCTTCATCATCACAATTAGGTGGTAGGAGCAAGAAGTTTCCTGGACGCAAATTCACAAGTGTGAGAAACTCCAGGGATGGGATGCTGCTTGGCAAACAAGTGACCTTATCATCTAATTGACCAAGATCTACCGTTA
>JAURVB010006499.1:0-36335 GCA_033002965.1 Piper betle | reverse complement strand
AGGGACTGGGCGGGGCTGGTAGGGAGCGGGCGCGACGGGAGCAGGGCGAGGCACGGCGGGCGAGGGCACGGCGAGGCGGGCGGGCGCAGGGCAGGCTGGTGGGGCTGGCAGGGAGGCGGGGCGCGGCAAGCACAAGGCGAGCGCGACGGGTGAGGGCGGGGCGGGGCAGGTCGCAGTCGCTGGGGGGAGGGCGGGGTAGGGCGGGTCTGGGGTGAGTGGCGGGGGCAGGGCGGGTCTGGGGAGGGCAGGGCGCAGGGCGGGCAGGGCGGGTCTGGGGGAGGCAAGGGCGTAGCGGTGACGGGGAAGGGCGGATACGGAAGAAAAGGCGAGGGGAAAGAAATAACCACGAGTGGGCGTTCTCGTAGTAAAACTTGACTCGGTAATCAGGCTCGAGTCAAAAATAATAACTAACTCTAATAATTCAAAAAATCTAAAAAAATATTTAAAAATATAATACACAAAATAACAAATGACATCAATATCTAATTTTAATATGTTATATGTTATGAGTTGTTAAATTATTATATATAACCGATTTGGGCCCATATTGACGGATCGAGTTTGAAGGTGGACCGATTCTTGTCCATGTTTGGACCGGTGCCGGTTCCAAATCCGACTCCCCTCAGAAAGCCGATTCTCAGTGTGCGAGTTCCGATTCCGGTTCTATGCAGACCGAGCTGAAAAGGCCATCAAATATAAAAAAAAACATGCAAGCCAGTCTCCTAATACGCATTACCTTAGATCCATTTACTCAATGGGTGCTAAGTTGCACCCCTCTGGTCGGAGTTACAGCTCCAGCCCAGATCCCTCGCGGACGTGTCATAGCTTAAAAAAAGCCCAGGGCACAGGTATATCAAGTGATCACTTGACACACAAAAAGTGACTTCTAAAGCAACAAATGCCGAACACCACATCCTTTAAAGTGTTTGTACGCAAACAACATGGTACGAGGCTATCGAGATGCTTCGATGATGCTCCAGCACTTCTGCAACTGGAGAAAGCATCTACAGTATTTCACAGCTCAACTAAGTGGTCAGGATTTTTTTTTAAAAAAATGAAAAACATTCAGCAGCAAAGAGGTTTATTTGGTACCTCAGCTAGTACACCAATAAGAAAGTCATTGCAATTCCATAATAAGATGCTAGGTCCAACTGTAGGCTCTGTTTGAACATGATCCTTCCGCAGCCATCCTGCTTCGAGACTTTTGAAGTTAGAACGCGTACCAACTGTGCCATGAAGCGATCAGGGACTTAGAACAAATGGATGAGAATATACAAGGGGAATAATTTCACATAAACAACAGTCAGCATACTTTCTTTGATACTTTGTTGAAGCTTTGAAAGGTCTGGAGGCTGTTGGGCTTCTTCTTCAAGCTCCTACATATGTGAATATAGAACACACTAATGTCACCATCAGAAGAAACATCAGAATCAGAACTGTTTTCCGCCTCGCCTTCTACAACAACTTTTGAAGCGGATATAAGAATGTCAACGAAGTTCAATACATCTAACACTCACCTCCATCTTGACAAAGTGAACTACAACTTAGGGAATGGAAAAAAACAGAGAAGATAGAAGTAGGAGTACCAAATGGGGGAGCTAACCTTGAGCGGGACGTCGGAGCTTTCTTGGCACCCATGGCAAGGGAGGGACGGGAAAACAAGAGAGGTCCCAATCATGGTACTGTTCAAGGTGTAATATTAGAGCAAGTGCCCCATTTTTTAAGCGTCTCTAACGCTAGCTAATTTTAAGGACCATGAGATGAACATCCCGTAGAATAAAATGTGTGTAATTTGTCAATTGTGATAGATCTATCATGGAAGAAATAAAGAAGAACAGAATCACTTGCTTAAGTCAACGGATGAAAACATAATGTCTTCTACGAAGGGAATGTAAACAATGTATTTGGAACTAAAAGTCATGGCAGCTTTCCACTATCAACAAAGTTCTGGATAATATGCTTTTCTGTACTTCGTTTTGGGCCAGGTAGTTGGGGGCTCTGCTTGTCGTTTATTTCATGTACACCTAAATTTGCATTATTTCTTTTGAGCTAAGAACAATTTACAATTCATTGTTGAATGACAAGCATATAATTCTACTCACACGCAGAAAAAGGTACGCAAAATTCAGTGATCTGTTTAGATTAATCTCTCTCTGCTCAACAATGAGAAAGATCCAGAACTTTTTTCCCATCTGAAGAGAGCAGGTTTACACAAAATGGCCGGCTGTGATGAATTGCCACCTTTTGCTTTGCATCTGAATATTAAAGATCTTTAGGATGAGGACAAGGTATTTGGTAACTTCAAATGCAATTGGAACATTGCCAACCTCACTAATTGATTCCTATGTATATCCACACCCAAGTCCTTTGGCCTTCTTTCAACAAAAATTAGGCAAGTCAGCCAGCCAAGTCTTCTTCCTCAAAGTCTTTCTCCTTTATCTCCTCTTGCTCCAAGATTGCTTCTTCTCAATTGCCCTTGGTGGCTCCTCTGATGTTCTTCACAAGGTACCGTCTATTCAATTCTCAAAATTTTAAGCTCCTGCTTATATGTGTATGATCACTGGTACATGTTTGCGGCTGTTTGTTGAATTATGATCTTCTCTGTTACTCATTTGATGTTAAAGATATACTTGTTTGTAGTTTGTGTACGTAGGAGTCTGTTGGCCCACATACTGATTTCTTTGTTTAGCAATATATCTGGGCATGTGAATTAGAAGTTCAAATTTGAGCTGATAAAGCATTGGTATATCTGCATGCTAACCAGTATAATGTTTTGAATGTGGTGCACTCTCGTTTTTACTAGTCTATGATTATTGGTTTCTGTACTATATTTTGCGAGTGTTTGTATGTGGAACTCAAGAAATTTGAAGGTCTGAGTTGCAAAAACTATCAGTCTGTCGACTAGTTTCAAGACGATTCAGCACTCTCTTTTGTGTCAAGACGATTCAGAATAAGAATGAAACAGAAAAATGATATGCATGAGGAATTAACTTCCATAACCTGAGGAAAGATGTTGATCAAATTCTCATTGACACAGAGATGCGATAGAGGCAAACCACTCTGATCAAGTTTAGCACCATCTTGCGTAATTCAAAACTTTGTGCTCATCTTGAGATTAGTTCAAATTACGAATGGTGTTCATCGCGTTTTAAAGAACAGAGTAAACCGCAACATTAACAACAAAGAACAGAGAAACATTCTCTAGACTATCGTATGCTTTCATAACCTGCTTATGTGGTCCATTGGGCCATCATAAATCATAAGCCAGGAGAATTAAAATTCAACAGTTGTTATCTGGAGTGGGAGGAATCAAAGACCAGTGAATTTTCCCCAACGATGATATTACACATTGGATCTCATTCTTCAAACATGTCAGTTCACCTAAGGTCCCGGCCCAGCCAAATGGGTATTCACAAAACTGGTCTAGTCAGTTTGAAAGGAAAATGCTACAGATTGCATCCCATCAAGAACTATTTATCATTGATTGCATCAAGTTTTCAGGGCTTTTACTACCTCACCTAACTAGTACAAGTTAATGAGATTTGGTGTGAGATAGACTGGTATCTCAGGTGGTGGTATGTTATAATCTGGTTGTTCAAAATTATAAATCACCATTTGATGGTTTTTCATTAAAAAATTCACTCATACAAAGTAGATGGAGGACAATTACAATTTACATGAACCAGATCAAAATGTAAACTGTCACTCCATGGTTGCCAAATACAAGATTTAACAAAGTTGGAAAGCTTCCATTTAATCACATGAATAAAACCCATGGTTGAAAGGAAACTGCATGTACCACTGTGAGCTTCAATATTTATTTCTGATTGGAGGGACTAAGTATCCATTGCTGAAAGATGGTGCAGGTTCTTCATGTGACCAAAATCCAGTGCCTTAAAAAAGAGAGCACAAAACATTAATGTTGATTCACTAAACTAACAGATGAAAGCAGTAAGACCTTTCTCTCTTTATCTTTATTAATGAATAGCGCTTTGTTGTTTTGTTCAACTTTTCTATCCGGTTCATAATTTCAAACAACCTAGCCACGTGCAAAAATATACATTATAAAACACTCTTTTCATTTTCAAATTGGTTAAAAATTAATCAGACACTCCAAAGTTCACAAAAACAAAATTTTCTAGGGTTCTTTACAACAGAAACTAAAAAAAATCAACATACCAAATCGACCACTGGGAGCAGCAGAAACTTTCTTCACCCCACGCATGTCCACAATCCGAGTCGCCCGCTCCGAGTTCTTCCCAAACAAAAAGTGCAACCTGCAAAGCACCAATCTTTATGAACGCAAACCAAACAAAACGCTGGAGAAACTTGTACAAAACTGTGGAGAAGATGAAACTGGACTCACGTTGAGAGCTGGTCGTCGGCGACTGCTAGTCCTTCAACGAAGACGACATCAATAGACAAACATGGCCAAAAAGAGCTTCCAAATAATTAGGGCCGGGGTTACAAATCTATTCCATTGTGTCAACGGATACAGTTTGAGTAGCCATACATGATTGTATAAGATTGAAATTACCCACAAAATTTCTTAGACAAAACAACATGGTCAGTAATTTAAAAAGAAGGTAAGAACTCATCCAAAACCTTCAAAAGATTTCATTCATGTCCAAGATTGTACCACAAATAAATGAGTTCAAAACATTTGAAACATATAACAAATTATTTTTTATCCAATGCAGAAGTAAATAAATTGTTGATAGCAAAGAATTTATAATAATCGTGTTTCGAACATTCCAGCATATACATACTTTCTAACGTTTAGCAGCTCTCTCCCCAACAAGGCAAACATAATGTAAACATAATGCAAGGAGTCTTACTCATATAAGATGCAGTTTGTCTGGTACTTCTCAACTAAAGTGAAGATTAACGAACAGGGAAAAAATAGCAAATGCAAAATTACAATAGGTTGAGAATGTGAACGAACTAAGAAATGATGCTCAGCAGGGATAAATTCAAGCACGGGCAATGTATACGAGTCCTCTCAGGTCATAAGCATATACGATGCTCCAGGTCCACCATACCATGTATGAGGTAACACAACAATGACGAGCACTCACATTAATAGACACAACAATTTACACCCAAAAATGAAGCACTTGATAGAAAACAGATAATTCATAACCGATTCAATTTTACGCCTGAATGAAGATCCACCTGTTTGTGTTTATACACGAGCCCAAGTTTATCAATTTTTCCACCATAATCCACACTTACACTAGCAAAAATTCATCGCGGTGCTCAGGAGCCTGAGTTGGGACGGCGGAGGACGTCGATTATTGGGAGCCCATGATTGAATAAGTCGCCACAATAGCCCAATGGGCCTTTATCGTTCCATCTCATATTTAGCTGGGCATATCAATCTCATCGAATCTACTCTTCAAATTGGCCTTTCTGGATATCAGTCTTATCAGAATCTACTCCTCAACTCAACTAGTTCGTTCGTTCATATTTTTAGACCGATGATATGCTCAATGGAAATCATCAATAATTTTCATATTTTGATTTAGTTTTTTCTATTAAATTAAATACAATAGATTTCTGCCTCTTAACTCCCCCATAACTATCAAAATAAATTATTATAATCATTAATTTTAATTCTAACAAAATATTATTAACCTATTTGTAGAAAAATAATATGCTCCAAGTTAATATTATTAGCTGTAAAATCCAATGAATAGCAGGAGAATTATAAATAATTGTATCATTTTTTTAAATAACAAAAGTGTCTAAAGATATTTAATTGGTGGATGATTTACGTGAACCTAATTGGGCCGTACAAGCCTTCCTCTAGATAATTACTCCTATTTTTATACTTGCTTTTCTTTATTAACATCACACAAATCTAATAATACTTATCATAGTTTTAAATATTCTATCATATCCTCTTCAAACACCATATAATTTACATTTTGATATCATTTTAGTTATGCCCGATTATTTAGGCTGAATTGAAAAAAATGATATTTTTTTCAATCAAATATCATTTTTATTTGGCGTAAGAACTATCATCAGTTAAATTTATAAAATTATCATTAAAAAAGATTAGTGAAATTATAAATGTGATTTACGGCAGTTAAATTTACATTCACGTGGTAGTGAGGGCATTATTTCATCGCAAAAAACCTATATACAAAGAATTTATAAAAATCATGTTTTAATGAGAACATGCACTTCTGAACATTCCAGCATATTTAATTGGTGGATGATTTTCTTAACCTAATTAGGCCTTACAACCCATATTGGGTTCCGTAGATGATTACTCTTATTTTTATACTTGTTTCTTTCAATTATCATCACACAAATCTAGTAGTCACTTACTAGTAATTTAAAATATTATACCGTATCATCTTCAACACAATATAATTTATATTTTGATATCATTTTAGTTTATGCCCGATTAATTGGATTGATTTTTTTCCAATTTTTTAAAAACATTTAGTTAAGAATTATAACAAGCTCTAATGTCTTACCGCCTTTATTTGGCATAAGACCGAACAAGAATAAGATGTGTATGAGTAATGACATCTGTTATTTATTGAATTTGTAAAAATGTCATTAAATGTGTTTAATATATACTTAAACACGATTTAATATATTACTATTTAATTAAATATTTAAAACTTTGGTAGGTACCCTCACTCGACGCCGCCGAGTCGGCACTCACTTTCCCCATCGACGACAAAGAAGGTGCTACCTTTCCTTCCCTCCCCGCCAACGGGATCTTCACGGCAGGCAACCTCTTCCCCCTTACCTCCCCTGCATCAATTTCCCATACCGCCGGTTAATCGCCGACTTATCTGCACATTTGCAAACCATGCACTTGCAACATTATTACTAAATATACTACCAACTTCGATATTTGATTTTGTTTCTGCAGAGCTAGCTCTAAGGGGGGATGGAGGTTAAAATTCTGGGTATCCTTGTATTATCTCATTTGTCGTTTTTTGTGTAAATTCAGATTTGTTATGTCGATTGATGTTGTGAATTTAGCTTTGCTAGTCTTCACAAAGCCGTTGTTGCAAACTTAGCATTTGGAATTATAGTTGTTTTTTTGCATATTCGTTAACCCATTTCTCTCGGTAAATCACTGTGCGGAATTAAGTAATTTCTAAGAGTATGTTCTCTTTCTCTTCTGACACATTGTCGTTGGCATTCTCACACTTGTCCGTCTGCTTATTATAATTTTTGTTTTTATGTAGATGGCATGCGGTGGCTTCTTGGACGTGGGATGCACAAGATGAGACCTGTGGGATTTGTCGAATGGCCTTTGACGGCTGCTGTCCTGATTGTAAATTCCCGGACATGACTTCCCGCTAAGTAAGCTTGTCACCCTGGTTAATTGCCTTGTTTAGGATATATTGTTGCCTTGTTTAGGATATATTTGTAGTCTTAAAGAATCGAAGAAAAATAAGAAAATGTCGAAAGAGGAGTAATGTCAGTCAGTTCATGACGCTATATAGTTTGCATTGAGATGGCTCCTCTGTACATTATTGCCTTGTTTAGGATACATCTCCCTACGGAGAGTTCATTAAAAATATATAATAGTTTTCTTTTAAATGAGAGTTATCTCTTATTTGACAGTTTAATATTTAGTTATTTTTCAGACGAGTGACATATGTTGTTAACATTTTTTATATTATACATGTAAATTTTGTGATCTGGAGCCACTTTTGGTAGAATAACATAGAAATGTTAAACACACTTAAGCTGAACAAAATTATTTTTTCATTCTTTTATTTATATTTGATAAGTTTTCACTTATATTTAATAATATCTTCCACTCTCGTAATGTCAAACGGGTTGTTTTCAATCTGTTTATTGATCGAGTCTTACCGATCAGTAACTTTAGATATGACTCAACTAGTTTGTAACATTTCTAATTAAATTCTTAGGTGAACTGAAATCAGGGTGTTACAAAAATAATGAGACTGGCGAGGAAATAAAACAATGGCAGTTTTGTAATTAAAACACGACTCGCTCCTGATTCAGGTCAATAATCATAAAATAAATCCCAAATAAAGAAAATAAAATATAATAAAATGTGATACACGTAATAATCGTCTAAAGACATCTCCTAACTCTACCAACCCACCCAAAATACTAACTAACACATCCTAATGCGGTAAATGGAAAATAGTCTAAAACTAATTTTATGGTCAATTATATAAAATAAAAAAATAAACTAACATACTATCATATATTTTAATAACTCACTTTTTCTTTTGTACTACTAACATTATCATTATATATTTAGATTTTTCGACCCTTCATGGCTCATACACGATGTCGACTTCGGCTCGGGTATATTCTAAACTTGACACGACTTGAACCGATAGCTGAACTGACTAGTTCACAACTATAAAACCTAGACTTGGATCACGGGTTTACACCCCCTCCAGTGTTGTTTTGCGGTTGTCAGATATCGCTTGGTATTGTGAAGTCTTGTTGCTGTTCAGAGACGTGCAACAAGACCGCTGATCAAAGTGGACTTCGCTTAAGGGAGTTTTGTTGCATGACGCTTTGCTAAGAAGAGAGCAATCACTGTTACAATCTCACTGGAGTCCATGTCGTCTTGCTTCTCATGTCGGAGCTCCACTTCGTTGACAGGAAGAAATAGCAGTTGCAGAAGGAAGAAGAAACGTGAAGAGAAGGAAAAGAGTAAAGTAGAAGGCATTGGACCCGATTGCCCATCTTGCATTATTTTTGTCCAAAAGTTATTTGACCGACTCCTCGAATGTTGTCATGACTCTCATTCAAGACCCGGATAGCTGTTCTACACGTCTGCACACATACTCATTCCGGCCCAAGCCAAGTCCTGATCAGTCCGGTCCAACGTGTACTTCAGATGCAAAAAAACAAAGTTATTTCAAAGATTTGAAAATTATAAGAAGATGAACCATGGAATTGGAGTTGAAGATCTCAAAGGCGAAATAAATTAAAGACAGTAAAATTCAATATTTGATGTAAATAGTAAAGTCAAAAGAAAATAATGAATTTATGGTTATCAAGGCACCGCAGATTGATTTAGGGATTCGAGTTGAATCTTAAGGGACCACATAAAAAACTCCCATATATTATTCCTTACTTGTGACACTTCATTTTTATTTTTATTTTACTTGTACATTTTCTTTACGCGGTAAGGGTGCCTCCGTCCCACCAAACTTTTAAATCCACTCGACGTGAAGCATCCGCACGGAGCCATTCCATGCCCGAATATTTATTCAAATAGCCGTTGTAGTATGATGATGTTCGAAGAGAGAAATTATACTGCATGATTAATTAAATGATAAATTGAGTTAACTTTGTTAGTGGGTGATCTATAGAAGATGGTCTTAAATTGAAGGCGATTACTCCGAATAGGATTCATTGAATATTTATGTGATCTAATAAACTTTAGTTTGAATAGAAGAGCTTACCGTAACGACTTCATAGAGCTCAATTCATCCTAGAAATAAATTATGGATGATTGAAGTTAATTTATTTTTAAGATAGTTAATTTTACCCGAAAAATAGAGACTTAAATAATACGAAGTGTATCGTCCTTTGAGAAGAATAATTGTAGTTCATATATGAAAATTATTTTGCGAGTATTTGGTTCAAGTGAAATTAAGTTTCTATCATAATATTTATATTTTATAAAAAATCAATTTTTAGATTAGACCTTTTGTTTATTTTATTTTATTTTAAAATTTAATTAGATAAAAATCTTAAAAATTTGGTTTCTTTCATTCTAGATAATTTATCTTAAAAATTCTAATTGTTTGAATAACTATTTATCGCGGGAATGATATTTTACTCATCATTTTATTACTTGAACGCGATCCGCCAAAGAACAAGATTGCATTTCTACCTATTACAATATGATTTTCAAATTTAACGTTGTACCTCAAAATGTTTGCTATGTTAATGTGATCATTGTTTTGCTGGCAAATTTTAGTCTTCGTTATGAACATATGATGGACTCTGAGTATCTAAATAATATACTTAAATGGTTAAGGTGCCCAAGGTTTTCCCTCAATGTAGTTGAGGGCTCGCAGATGTCAAGTGAAGAATGTTTACTTATCAGGTTCTTTTTGTGTAACACCTTGATTGGTGATCTTGGGAACATAATGGTTAAGATAGAAATCAATAGTAAGCCAAGGTCAAGTGATTACACGGGAAGCAGCGACTAGTGAGGATGGAAACAACTGGTTCTGGCAATATTAGCCAACTTAATAGGCGAAAAGATGAGGAAGGGGACATTTACAAAAGAAATGAAGCCATCAAAAGGTAATAAAATGAAGGGGACGTGAAATAGAAGTGAAGTTGAGTTGGAGACAGAAAATTTTGCAACATGCTGTCAAAACAAAAACTCAATAATCTTGGGATGTGTACATCGAGTAGGCTATAAGGCTATAGGGTTCGTGCTGTTCTTCCACATATCCGGACAGAGATTCCAATAATTATTGATTTGAGGGCTCTAGGCTTTGTCGCGGACGAAGATATTTTGGAGCGTATTTATTACGACTTCAGTGATACTTCAGTGATGGAGTTGTTGAGGCTGTCCTTAGAAGAAGCCTTTGTTATTCAGAACCAACACGATTTGTGTTCTTTCAATTACTCTGTTAGGTGGCACTGGATTACATTAGGAAGAGAGGATCAAGTGTTGGTGTTACTAGGGAGAAGAGGATTAAGCGAGTTTTCTTTTTCATTTTGCATCTGACTTATGGTAGGGCATTCTTTGAGGCTGTTCATCTGGAATAACGAAATGGGGATGTGGGTTACTTGCTGAGCTTTTGAGAATGGTTATTTACATGAATTACTCATTTGGTAAATTGCGTTCTGATCAAGTTTAGCATGGGTCTTATGTCTTCATCATTTCTTTGATGCGGTTGTTTGGGAAATTGACCAGGGATGTGCGATCCTATGTCCAGAAGGTATGCCAATGTTGTTGAGTTTTATACATAGTCCGGTTTTGAAAATGACTTTATTTTGGGTATATGTTATAGACTTTAAAGTTAGAAGTCAAAATTTTTTTTAAATGGCCAATGTTGTAAGAAAATTTGTGCTTTGCATAAGAGTATGATGCAGACATAAAAAAGGTGTATTCTTAGATAGCCATTGTTTGTATGCTTACTCAATATTTTGTGCATCTATTTTGTTTCTCGCTTCACCTGATTTTTATGACTGTTAAGGTTTTTTTCCATGCCAAGGAATGTCGGTGAGACTCCTTAGCAAGGAGCGTGCTCCATTCTAAGTTTAGTACGTTTTGTTAATTAATTGTGAATAAAGTACCAAATTTATAATTTGAAAGAATTTGTAGTTTAAGCAAAAACAGAAATTTATGATGAAGTTTGAAGGAACCATGGTAAAGTGCATATGTAATATTCATGGTAAAGAGTTGGTATTTGGAATATTATTCAGTGTTCTTGAACAATTATACAATCTCGGATAGTTGCAGCTGGCAAGTCTAAAGACAAGCTGGTAGCATATGCTGTCAGTACACTAAATTCTTTGCGTCTGTCATTTCTTGCAGAAGTAATTACTAGCAATTTTTCTGACATAATTCAGGATACATTAGCATATGTGCTTATAATCCACAGAAACCATTGGTAACAACTCGTGCAATAGAACATTTGCATTTTAGGCAGCGACCAGCTGGGATTGTATGTTTTTCATTATTCTTAATTGTTAGTTATATTTACCTTGTCTTTACCCTTATGAACTACTTAACTGGTTCCTCTGCTTTTTAGAATGCAATTGTTGCCATTGCCTGTTATTCTGGTTACAACCAGGAAGAGTCAGTGATTATGAATCAATCTTCAATAATATCTGAAATTTTCAAAGTTTTAATAATATCTGAAATTTATGGAGCCTCTCACTTAAATTTTGCAGCCTATTTTCCCGCATGGCTAACCTTCCCTTGATGTTATTGTAATATTTATCATTATTCTCTTTTGTAGCTTTCCCTTTTATTTTTTATTTTTATTTTTGCGGTTTTTACCTATTTGGCTCCTCTAATCTTCATTAATATTCTGCTTTTTCCTTTTTGATTATTTTTTTAAGGAATTATTGTATTGAAAATAATAAGTACTTTGCTTGCATGCTAAATCTTGGGAACTCTTTGCTATGCTTAGTCTATGTTTAAAATAAATTCTTCTAATTGAACTGCTACATAAGCGCATGTGTTGTCTTTCTACACAAATTTTTTTGATTAAAATGCCGAGAGAAATTAGCCCAACTAATTGGCTGTTGTTTTTTTATCTTTCTGAAGGAGAGGCTCTTTGATAAGAGTGATGCTTACCGAGTCCATGTCTGTGAGCATTGTGGACTAATTGCCATTGCAAAACTTAAGAAAAAATTCTTTTAGTGCAGGGGCTGCAAGAACAAGAGATATAGTTCATATCATAGTTGCCAAAATTGGAATTGGGGTATGAACCGGTTTCTGATGGAGTCATTCAATCGGATCGAATTGGTCTAAATCGATTAGGAATCGGTTCAGTTGAATCGGACCAAATTGGTCTTAAACAAAAATTTTAATTTAGTCAAAATCGGTAGGTTATTAGTTATAGAATATGTTATTTTAATGTCATTTTTATATCACGATGTATATTATATTTTATGATTTTTTTTTTAAAAATTTTTGTATTATTTTGACTCGAGTCGGAATCGAGTAAACTTTTAATTACGAGAATGCCACCCGTTATTTTTTACCATTACATGATCTACCCCTGTCAGCTCGCTACCCTGTCCCACATTGCTCGCCCGGCCCTCCTGGCGCTCGGCCGCCCCGCCGGCGAAACTCCTCCCCCTGCCCAGTCCCTTGTCGCCCCCGGCCGCCCTGCGCCCTCGCTGCTCCCCGCCGCCACAGCTCAGCCCCTCGCCTCCCCCCACCCTGGTGGCAGATCTCTCCCTGTTGCCTCGCCTCGCCTCCCCCGCACCGCCCCGGCACCTGATCTTCCCCCTCGGCTCCTCCCCCACCCCCTGCCCCGGTCCTTGCCACCAAATCTATACCCCGGCGCCAGATCTCCTCCCTACCCCGCGGCCCCCCAGCCAGTGTCTCCCCCGCCCCGGAGTCGCCGCCTAATTGCAGCCCATCGCAGCCCTGCCAAACCCCTCGCTCCCCCCGCTGGACTTGGCCGATTTGTCGACTTGGGCTGAGAATCCCAGCCCCTCACGGCACCCCGCCGCCCCGGCTCGGCCCCTCACCTCCCCCCACCTCGACGCCAAATCTCCCACCCCCCACCCCCAGCCCCCCGCCTCGCCTCCCCCGCCCTGCCCCAGTGCCAGATCTTCCTCCCCCGGCTCCTCCCCCACCACCTGCCCCGGTCCTCGCCACCAGATCTGTCCCCCGGCGCCAGATCTCCTCCTTACCCCCACAGCCCCTCCAGCCCTTGTGTCTTCCCCACCCTGGTGTCACCGCCCCATAGCAACCCATCGCTGCCCCACCAACCCCCTCGCTCCCCCACTGGACATGGCTGATTCGTCGACTCGGGCTGATTCTCGGTCCGATTTTTAGCTCTCCGATTCAACCTCTTTTTTAACTTACTTTTCCACCGATCCGATTAAAATCGGCCAATTTCAAGTGGAATTGGCCGATTTTTCAACTATGGTTCGGGTCTCTTCCTTCCCTCATTCAGTTCCCAAATCTCAACGAAATATTCATGCATACAAGAATAGTCTTCTTCTCTAGTGTGACTTTCTTCATTCATTTCCTTTTTGCACGTACACGTACCGTATGCTTGTAAGCTGCTCTTCCAAGAGCTTATGGCCATGGCAATTGCTCCTAGGATGTTTACAAAAGAAATGAAGCCATCAAAAGATAACAAAAAGAAGGGGACGTGAAATAGAAGTGAAGTTGAGTTGGAGGCAGAAAATTTTGCAACATGCTGCCAAAAAAGAACTCAATATTCGTGGGATGTGTACATGGAGGTAGCGAGTCAATTTTCACACCATGTTTGGCAGAGTCGAATGGTTGATGGTTTGAGCATGCAGGGGTGACAGAGATTCATAGTTAGTTTTTTAAGGTAATTGTAATGATCTTGTTACAGCGAATTCCCCTCTTGGATGTTGGGGTTTTCCTTGATATTGAACTTGGAATGATAATTGTTCATCCCATCAAGTTTTATCTTGATTTCTGATACCGCCTTATGATACAAGTCTCAAGGGTTTCTCAGCATGTGCTACACTTGTCCGTCTAGAGAAGGTTCTCACTCAACGTGACAATCAATTGTAGAAAATGTTTTAATGTCCGTCTAGACACAAAGGCTTGCAGAAATTCCATCGATGGGTTATTGAATTGTTTGCAGTCTGAAGCACAAGTTTTAGTTATGATTCTAGCAGGTGATTGTGGTTAAAAACAATATTTTGTGTATTATTAATTATCTTCTTTACGTGAACATGGCATGTGAAAACCAACCATTGAAAATTTTGGATAAGTTTTTCACGGATTCAACGGTGAAATGATGCCGATTAAAAGAAACATGTGTCTGCTTGAACTTGCTTTTTGGTTGAGTTAAAAGCACACGTTGCCCTTGTCATTCAAAGAAAAAAAGCATAATCAAAGAATCAAAAAGGCTACCACAACTCTTAAATTGTGTGGATGCACCACATCACCAACTTCTTTTATGATGATCAAACTAATCCATTATTGATAATTGATGATTATTACAATAGAAGAAGTATAGAAGTTGAGAAATTTGAAGTGTTTACAAATCACAGCTAATTAAATAGTCTCAGATGAGGTGGGATTGATGTCTGGTACTGTGGATGCATGGCGTAGATCGGGAAATGAGAAGCCAACCGATCGATTGGTCGCAAATATTATAAACTTAGTGACACAACAGTGCATGGTGACATCAACCTGCCTGCCCGATAGCCTTTCTTCCCCACGTAAGCAAATGGTGCTTGCATCCAAGCAACACGAGAGTCATGACAATTGGCCAAAAGCCTAAAACACAAGTTGAAAATTTATTTCCACGAGAAATAATCTCAAGTTGCATATTTATTTCAAGAGTGCTTAATTATATCGAAAACAACGAATTATTACTATTAATAAATAAATATGCATATGGTTAACGAATCTCAAGTGCTATTAACTGTCAAAGCTAACAAGCTTTTACAAACTAAAAATTAAAAAAAGCTCGCCCATACTCGTCAAACATCCAACGAGAAGCCAAAATTTTGCATAACAAAAGGAAGAGAAAAGAATATTATTAATAAATAAATATGCATATTAGCTATTTGGCAGTTGTAAAGTTAATTTATTGAGGCGGCACCACCAAATGATCCTAATTAGATTTTTAAGAAATGAACTTGCAGCCATTCAAATGGGATGCAAATGATTTGGGAGCTATAATTATTAGAGTAGTACATGGAAATTATTTGTATGTGATCCTAATTACTTGTATGTGATGCTATGTTGTGAAAGAGTAGTACATGGAAATTATTAGAGTACTTGAGCATTGTACCTGCATGCACAGTTGCATCACAAGGTAGCGTAGCGATTGCCAATCTGTTCTGCCTTCCCTCTCTAATTGCTCCTCCAGTTTGGGACAGTTAGCCACCCACAAATTTACAAGGTTGGGAGGTAAAACATCATGGGGGCGGATCTCGAGGTTGGGACAATTAAAAAGTTGCAGCACTTTTAGAGAGGTGAAGTTGCTAAATCCATCGGGCAAGTTCTTCAGATTTTTACAATGTCCTATGTAGAGATTTTCAAGATGATCAGCAGGCACTGGCAAGTCTTGAGGGTAAAGGGAGATGAGGCCGGGACATTGGGAGATAATGATTTTCCTGAGAGAGGTGAATTTGTGCAAATCGCTGGGCATGCAAGTCAAGTTTGGGCAATTGATAAAACATAATCCCTGCAGGGAGGGTGGAGAACCGGCTTGATCATCACAATCAGGTGGTAGGAGCAAGAAGTTTGCTGGATGCAAATTCACAAGTTCGAGATACTCCAGGGATGGGAGGCTGCTTGGCAAACAAGTGACCTTATCATCTAATTGACCAAGATCTACCGTTAACTCCTTGAGTTTGATACGCGTTGCATTTGTAGCAGAAGCTTGTACTTGTCGCAGGAACCAATCTAGATAATAATACTCACAGTACTAATTCCTCCAACTGATGGGCAAGGAAGTGCACGACGGCAATGTCGTCGGAGAACGATGGAAGAAGAACTAGGGAGGCTGCTTTTAATGCTCTGCATTCTTTCAAAGTCAATGTCGTCAGCTTTGGAGTAGCCATTGAAACTTCCCTCAAAACAGGGCAGTTTTTAATAGTTAATTGTTTTAGAGATGGAAGCTCCACCCCCACCACCCTCTCCATCATCCCCAAACCGGCAATTCCGTAAATCCACTGAGGTTGCGAATGCAGCCGTTGGACATCCAATTGGGAAGCTTGTGGCCGCCGTAGTTAAGGAAGGCCAAGGTTTTGAGTGCGTCATGGGGTTCAAGAGCTTCCAGGATTTTCACCTCCATTGATTCTCCATCTCTCGCTAAGGAATTGGAAGGCACATCATTGATCTCAACCTCACTTCCGTGGATCCAACAGAACTTAAGTTCCTCAATGTGCTTCTTGCTCTTAAGATCAGCCATTGAAGCTTCCTCTGAGGTACCAATGTTTTCCATCCTGTCAATGCATAGTCTGCCTTTAAGCCTGTTCAAGTCTTTGAGCTCATTGATGCCTCGCCCTTTTCCTTACCAACAGTATATGACGTCAATACCTCAAGACTGGTTAACTTTCCTATGTGTGGTGGCAGTTCACAGGAAACATCTATTTCTAGCACATGAAGACTCGTGACATTTAAAATGGATTCAGGAACACTTGATATTGAACTATCCTGAAGTTTAAGTATCTGCAGGCTTTGGAGATTGCCAATGTCTATTGCCAAATGTGTAAGACGTTTACAAGAAGTAAGGTCTAGGACTCTCAAGTTATAAAGAGTGTAAATTGATTCTGGCAGACTTGATACTCCGGTGAAAGAAATGTCTAGGTACCATAGATTGAAGAGGTTACCCATATCCTTGGGCAAATTTTGAAGATGAGTACAACGCGAAAGGTCCAACACTTGCAAATTGCTCAGCGTGCATATTGAATCCGGGAGATCTCCAGCAAGTCCACAACCTGTTAAATTGATATAACGGAGATGCTTCATATCACCGATGGAACTCGGTAGCTCTGATAATTTACGAACAAGGAGAAGTCCAAAACTCTCAGCATTTTGTAAGACCAAATTTGTTCATATGACCCATTTCTACGGCTCATCAGTCCTTATCAGTGTGCGTAAGTTATTTGCATCAACGATCAACTCAAACTTCTTACCATCATGAAACGGACCACGAAAAGATGCATGCCTCACACTTGCAGGAGCTTTACTTGAACTGGAACCACTTTTCGCTTGGTAGAAAAATTTCCCAGATGCAATGCAGGCAAGGTGATGTATGATGTCATGCATCATATCATTTTCTTGAATGAGAGATCTCCCTTTCAAATCGTTATAGTATTGATTCCCAATATTTTCTGGCAATGTACCTTCTTTTACCTCTATTAGGCCTTCTGCAATCCACATTCGTACTAATTTATCTTGTTCAAACCTGTAATCAGAGGGGAATATGGCGAAGTATTCAAAGCAGCGCTTTAGAAAAGCCGGTAAATAGTAGTAACTTAATCTCAAGGCTGGGTGGATTTCATCGTTCTCAAAGGCCGAATGCCACAATTCATTTTGCAATATAGCCTTCCACCTTTCCTCTTCAGCCCCTCGCAACATGGCCCCAATTACTTTAACCGCAAGAGGAACTCCACCACATTTTTCCACGATCACCTTCCCCATTTTCATCATCTCTTCCTGATTTATACCCACGTCAATCCCCTCAAAAGCTTTATCTCTGAATATGGCCCAACATTGGTCATAATCTAGCAGGCCTAATGGATACGGTGCCTTGTTGCTAATACCATCTGCCACTTTTTTCATTCTAGTAGTAACAAGAATTTTACTACCTTTTGCACCAAAATTAAACAGAGCTTTCAACTTGTCCCACTCTTTGGTCGTCCAGACATCATCCAACACAAGCAAAAATCGTTTATTGTTGACAATACTTTTAAGACTAGCTTGTAGTACTGCTAGGGACTGAATGTTAGAGTACATGCCTGGTGGTGCAGCATACTCTACCAGCTCTTTAGTCACTTTAGTAACGTCAAAAACATCGGACACACAAGCCCAACTCTTCACCCCAAAGGCATTTTTCAGCTCCGGATCAAAATCCAGGAAGAGAGTGCGGCCCATCCCGTTAACAGCAGCGAGATCCCGAAGAACAGATTGCAAAAACGCAGTAACAGCAGCCTCCCCCATGATCTGGAGAGCCATGATGTCCAAAGGCGACGAAGGTGAGAGTTTTTGGAGATGAAAACGCGGGTCCAGTCGTCGGCGCACAAGAACAAGCTTCCAACCACTACAATGGTTTTTTAAATGACAAGTTACCACGTTGTTTCAAAAGCCAGCAGACAATGATTTTTGTAACAAATCATAAAAAAATAAAATGAAGGCCAGAAGCCGTAGTCTATGAAAAATGGATTTTTTACAGTAGGCAATAACTTTCCCGGTGTGTTTGGTTACATAATTAAGAGGGGGTGAGATCTTGTCGAAGGGGTAATCAACGATAATGAATAAAAGATTGATGTATTTACAAAAGCTCTCGTTGAAACTAAGTCTGAATTTTTTATAAAAATAATAAAAATTATAAATTAAGAGGGGATATTAAAAAGTAATGTAATTTGTAATTTATTGTGCTTTTAACAAATGATGTAATAATTTTCATGACAACTGATGGGATAATTGACATATATTTTCCATTATATGCAACCAGCTTCCTCAAGCACTCAATTTTGGCAAAAGAAACTGAAAGGACCGTGACTAATCAACGAAGAAAACAAGTTTTGCGCTCTGCCACTAACTCTCATTCCATTTGACGTGAAGAATCCTTATATCAAATTTTACCCCTACAGGATGTGAAGACGACGAAGCTAGGAAGATATATGGGACTTCATTTTGAGCACCTCAAAAGTATTGATGGCAAAAAATGCCCAAAATTTTGGAGGAACCACAACAGATTAAATCATTGAAAGAGAACATAATCAAGCCTGAACTGACCTTTGATAAAATTTTTTTAGAGGATAACTTTCTTTTCTTCCGTTCTACTGGTGTTGCTGGATCCACCACAACTCCACCAAGTTGATCATCCTGCAAGCTAAAATTGTGGATTTGCTTCATCTCTCTTTGTGGAACATTTTTCCCACTTGTTTCCCTCGGAGAAGCAACTTCAGTTTCCAGTACCTTTGATTGACCCACTTTGTTTATGGAAGCCTCACCCATCTGCTTAATCTGTGGATAGAAGGGCAGAAGTTAAATGTTGGCAAAAGTTTCAAATGAAAGTGGCATTTAGTGCATGCAATACAATATCTTTTACACAGAGACAGATAAATCAATGTGTCCATCACCCACTAATACCCTACAGGTGAATTCAGCAAAAATGCAGATTGGCAATGATGCAGCAGCTCTCCATAATTAAGTGCATGCTGTTAAACAAAAAAAATGTAAAATTGGAGTAGAAATTTTAAAAAATGTAAAAAGCAGACAAGAACACAACTACTAAAAGTAACTTCATTATAATTCAGCATCAGCCTTAAACCACAATATTCATGTAATGGATGTATGACAATGTCTTGAAACCAATGCGTTAAGATACTGACTTTTAGTCAACAGAGATTCCAAAAGACCTGTGCTCCTTGTCTATTCAAGAATTTCCTCTTCCTTCCTTCCTTGAAAGTCAATTGACTCCCGTCACTCCCATTGCCATTTTGGGCATGGCCTGGAGCTGTCATTATTTTGCGGTATTTTGTGATCTTCACTAGGAACTGCTATACCCTTATTCTCCTCTGACTGGGATAAATTTGCATTAACCTTGGAATTACTCATTGTTTTTAGCTGAAAGGAAAATCAAATACCAATTTTAGAACATAATTGAAATCAATAAAGCTAAGAGAAAAAGACAGGGCAAAACGTTTGAATGTTAAGCATGTTTAAGCAGTAATCTCTACAAAACACCTAAAAGAAAACGAGAGCCATATGCTAATATCACAGAGGCTACTGAAAAGGCCAGTTCAGTGAATAATCCACGGGAAATGTCCCCACTTTATGGTAGAAGAGAGTAAAGAAATAAGTTCCATGTCCCAAATCCCATATGATGCTGATGGATCATCCATCTCAAGCCATACACTGCCACCTTTACCATAGATTGATTCAAATTTAACTACATACAAGTACCTTAGCAACAAAAAATCCATCCATATTGTGAACATGAGGATAAAACCATCTCGTCTTTTCCAATGAAGGATGAAATCGATGCTCCCTGTAACGGACATACCTGAAGATGAAAGCAGCAAAGAAAACATTACACACTTATTGCTGCAACTTAAATGCAACAAATGCAGCACACAAAACTCACCCAGGAATCAGCCACATGGAACTAGCTGAACATCCCGTTTCTTTAATGCATGGTCAATAACTGCTTCATTCTGCAGCTTTCACTAGTCAGTTGTATTCCATGTTTTATTCCATAAGATACATGTTAAGTTTTCAATAATAAAAATCACAAACCTCAGGAATCATGATTGAGCAGGTTGAGTAAACTATGTATCCACCAGATTTTGACTTAGCATCCACCATATCAATCGCTGCAAGAATCAGTTGCTGAAAAAAAAATATTTTGAACATGAACTGCTATTTGCATGCATCACAGAAAATATATTTTCATAAAGAAAAAAGTAGCCAGTACCTTTTGCAAATTAGCACATTTATAAATATCTTCTTCATTTTTAGAGGATTTCACTGATTCGTCTTTTGAGATAACCTAAATATGAACTCACAGGAGGTCAAAATAAAAAAAGCATGCATAAGGGGAAAGACAAGAAAGAAGAATCAAGTTCACAAACCCCTGTTCCACTAAGGGGCATCCAGCAGCACTCTGTCAACAGAGTTCATCCTCAAAACCTTAGGCAGCTGTAACCAGGAAAATAGTAAGCCAAATTACATTTCCATGGCAAACGTGGACTTTTCCTCAGCATGGATAATTATATCTGCATAAGTAGTGAACACTAGTGAGAGGCTGAAAAGGAGTCACTAACCTCTTTGCCTTCATAATTGCAGACAATAGCATTGCTAACACCCGTGCGCTGTAAATTTGCACTAAGGGACTTGAGTCGAGATGCTTTGATCTCATTTGCATTAACAACACCTAAATTACACAAAAGAAAGATGCTTAACAAAAACTTCGAGCAAACAAGGTAAATACAAAATCATCATTACATCTCCCTTCACATAATACAGCATATACGACAGCATTAACCATTTAAGGAACGAGCTCCACATAATTTCTAAAGAAAATTAGGGAAAAAAGAAAAGAAAATGAAAATGAAGCAACATACCATGTAGTGTCCAGCCATGTATTCAGGAGTTGCACCAATAGGTACTTGTGAACCATACACAACCAACCCAACCTTCAAATACAAAAATAAGCTAACTGAAAAGACCATCAAATATATTAAAAATATGCAAATAAATCTCCTAATACGCTTACCTTAGACCACTTACTCAATGGATCTAAATTCACCTCTCTGTTAATTAAAACTCCAGCCAGATCCCTGCGACGTGTCTACACTTAAAGCACAAGAGCACAGATATATAAAATGATCACATGACACACAAAAAATGACTTCTAAAGGAACAAATGCCGAACACCACACCTTTAAAGTGTTTGTACGCAAACAACTTGGACGAGGCTTTTCGAATGCTTCAATGAGCTCCAGCAGTTCTACAACTGGGAACATCTACATATTTCACAACTCAACTAAATGATAAGATTTTTTTTAAAAAAATGAAAAACATTCAGCAGCAAAGAGGTTTTTGTGGTACCTCAACTAGTACACCAATAAGGAAATCATTATAACCATAATAAGATGCTAGGTCCAACTTAAGCTGTTTGACATAATCCTTCCGCGGGGAACCCTCTTGCTTCAAACTTTTGAAGTTAGAAAGAACTCGACCAACTGCACCAAAAACAATCAGAAACTTAGAAAAAATGGATGAGAATATACAACGGGAATACTTTGCACATAAACAACAGTCAGCATACTTTCTTTGATCCTTTGTTGAAGCTTTGAAAGGTCTGGAGGCTGTTGGGCTTCTTCTTCAAGCTCCTACATATATGAATATAAAACACACTAATGTCGCCATCAGAAGAAACATCAGAATCGGAACTGTTTTCCACCTCGTCTTCTACAACAACTTCTGAAGCGGATATAAGAATGTCAATGAAGTTCAATACATCTAACACTACCTCCATCTTGACAAAGTGAACTACAACTTAGGGAATGGTAAAAAACAGAGAAGATAGGAGTAGGAGGGCGGATGCGACAGAGAAGATAGGAGTAGGAGGGCGGATGCGGGAGAAAAAGGGCGGGGAAAGAAATAACACTTAGTTGGATTCTCATAATTAAAATTTGACTCGTATCCGACTCGAGTTAAAAATAATAACCAACTCTAAATAATTCGAAAAAAATCTTTAAAAATATTAAAAAATATCATAAAATATAATACACATAATAATATCAAAATGACATCAATATTTAATTTTTATATATTTATATTATGAGTTGTTAAATTATTATATATTATCGATTTAGACTTATTCAGACCGATTCAACTGAACCGATTCTTGTCCGATTTAGACCGATTCCGATTCCGAATCTAACTCCTTCAAAAACCGATTCCAATTCCGATTCCGATTTATACAACCATGGTTGCCCTTGCCATTCAAAGAAAAAAAGCATAATTAAAGAATAAACAAGGCTACCACAACTCTTAAATTGTGTGGATGCACCAAATCACCAACTTCTTTCATGACGATCAAACTAATCCATTATTGATGATTGATGATTATTACAATAGAAGAAGTTGAGAAATTTGAAGTGTTTACGAATCACAGCTAATTAAATAGTCTGAGATGAGGTGGGATTAAAGAATAAACAAGGCTACCCCATTTTTTAAGCGTCTGTGATGCCAACTAATTTTGAAGGACCATGAGATGAACATCCCATAGAATAAAATGTGCGTGATTTGTCAACTGTGATAGATATATCATGGAAGAAGAAAAGAAGAACAGAAACACTTGCTTAAGTCAACAGATGAACACGTAATGTCTTCTACGAAGGGAATGTAAACAATGTATTTGGAACTAAAAGTCATGGCAGCTTTCCACTATCAACAAAGGTCTGGATAATATGCTTTTCTGTACTTCGTTTTGGGCCAGGTAGTTGGGGGCTCTGCTTGTCGTTTATTTCATGTACACCTAAATTTGCATGATATCTTTTGAGCTAAGAACAATTTAAAATTCATTGTTGAATGACAAGCATATAATTCTACTCACACGCAGAAAGAGGTAAGGAAAAGTCGGTGATCTGTTTACATTAGTCTCTCTCTGCTCAACAATGAGAAAGACCCAGAACTTTTTTCCCATCTGAACAGAGCAGGTCCACACAAAATGGACGCTGTGATGAATTGCCACCTTTTGCTTTGCATCTGAATATTAAAGATCTTTAGCATGAGGACAAGGCATTTGGTAACTTCAAATGCAATTGGAACATTGCCAACCTCACTAATTGATTCCTATGTATATCCACACCCAAGTCCTTTGGCCTTCTTCCAACAAACATTAGGCAAGTCAGCCAGCCATGTCTTCCCTCAAAGTCTTTCTCCTTTATCTCCTCTTGCTCCAAGCTTGCTTCTTCTCAATTGCCCTTGGTGGCTCCTCTGATGTTCTTCACAAGGTACCATCTATTCAATTCTCAAAATTTTAAGCTCCTGCTTATGTGTATAATCACTGATACGTGTTTGTGGCTGTTTGTTGAATTATGATCTTCTCTGTAAGGATGTGATGCATGTGGAAATGGGGAAGGGAGAGGGGGCAGCACTGCTAGATTACGGTGATCCTGAGCCAAATCCTGGACATGACCCAAAGACTCCATCTCTATCTTCTTCTACCAGTAAGGGTGGGAAAGGTCATTGAGATCGTCCTCCATCTTACGATACGCAAGAAGCTTGAGCAAGCAAATTAGTCAAATACTCTTTAAATATACTCATTTGATGTTAAAGATATACTTGTTTGGTTTCTCAGTTTGGTCGTACGTAGGAGTCTGTTGGCCCACGTACTGATTTCTTTGTTTAGCAATATTTCTGGGCATGTCAATTAGAAGTTCAAATTTGAGCTGATAAAGCACTGGTATATCTGCATGCTAACCCGCTATAATGTTTTGAATGTGGTGCACTCTCGTTTTTACTAGTCTATGATTATTGGTTTCTGTACTATATTTTGCGAGTGTTTGTATGTGGAACTCAAGAAATTTGAAGGTCTGAGTTGCAAAAACTATCAGTCTGCCGACTATTTCCAAGACGATTCAGCACTCTCTTTTGTGTCATAACGATTCAGAATAAGAATGAAACAGAAAAATGATATGCATGAGGAATAAACTTCCATAATCTGAGGAAAGATGTTGATCAAATTCTCATTGACAGAGACGCGATAGAGCGAAACCCAGTTAATCTGAGGCAAGAACATGTCAGCTAAAAGGCCAAGAAAAATAAATTTGTGATTCAGATAAGAAATAAATAAATATGATAATCAGACCTCTGTGAGGATGATCAGGGAATCCGGCCGGTGGTGTAACTGAAGAACAGGCATTAAAGGCATGCAAGACAAAATATTGAACCATAATACCAATCAAAATGATATAAACAAAACCAATCGTTCAGAGATCAAACCCGAGAATTCATCCAGCATGAGAAAATGTGCGTAATTTGTCAATTACTAAGCCGGCAACAAAGCTGTAAGACCAAGGCCTGTGTTATACACACACATGTTCTTTTTAAGCTCGGGATCGAAACCCAAGAACATCTCAAAAAGACAAAAACAGCAGCGACGTCCTTGAGTCTTGATTGTAGCATGAGCTTCGGACGATGAATTGGAGACAGACAAAGCTCCAGTTTGATTAGGAATGGAGGTATGTTTCAGAGGACGTGCACCGCTGCCATTTTTTATCGGTGTAGTGGATAGGTTGCCGTGTGGGTATTTCAGACAGATGATAGACGATGGTTTGCCCATCCAACCTTCACTGCCGGGACAATATATCAAAGGATGACCTCCTCCACGTGCTTATGATTTCTTCCTCATCTGATTGACGGTTATGACAGAAAAGCTAGCATTTACTCGCCACAGCTCAGCTCTTTTGTCAAACAAGGAATTGCAATGTTACGATGATCGCTCTCGTTCTATAGCAAGCGAAGAAGATTTGTTTTAAGATGGGAAACATGGAGTCGATTGAACTAACACAGCTCCAATGCTGATTTCTTAAATAAACAAAGACGGAACAAGTTTTCGCTCCAAGAGCAAGGCCGAACAAAAATCAAGTATAAAATTCCATGATCAAGTCTAACAAGGTACCCATATTAGACCCCATCCAATCTAAAAGGGTTGAACACAAACCAAATTTGCAGAATATTTTACCCTGAAGAAGATCCACCCTTTATGTTTCGTCTCAAAATATTATGTTTGTCCTAGTGAAGTGTCATTTGCTATTAAGTTCATACCCTCTGTTCATTGTTCTTGTTTGAAATAATTTATTATGCGCCAATTAAGCTTGGCTGAGTTAATTAAACAAAAACAAGCAACTGAGCTCTAAAATCTTCAGATTGATAATAAAGATAGAAAATAGAATCTAAAAAAAATAATGGAATCAAATGGTGCTCAAAACCCATAAATAGAAAACTATGATCTAAAAGGAAAAGAAGCAAATATTATACACAAACCTGAATTTTTAATTTTTCCACCACAATGCACACTTACATAGCAAAAATTCATCGCGTGACTCACAAACCCAAATTTAAATAAAAATAAAAATTATAGAAAACTATGATCTCATCTAAAAAAAGAATCTACTACTCTCCTCAAATAGTTTGTTCACATTTTTAGACTAATGACATTTTCAATAAAAATCACCAATAATTTGCATATTTTGATTTGGTTTTTTCTATTAAATTACATACATTAGATTTCTACCTCTTAACTCCACCGTAAATATCAAAAGAAATTATTATAATCATCAATTTTAATTCTAAAAAATATCATTAACCCATTTTTAGAAAAATAATCTACTATAAGTTAATATTGCTTGTGAAAAAATTATAAATAATTATACTTATTTTTAAAAGAACAAAAGCGTCATACAAATATTTAATTGGTGAATGATTTGCTTGAACTTAATTAGGCCTTACAACCATATTGGGGTTGTAAGCCTTCCTGTAGATGATTACTCTTATGTTTATACTTTTCTTTCGATTATCATCACACAAATCTAATAGTGCTTACTGTAGTTTAAAATATTATATCGTATCCTCTTCAAACACAATATAATTTATATTTTGATATCATTTTAATTTATGCCCCACACAAATCTAACAGTACTTACTGTAGTTTTAAAGATTATCTCGTATCCGCTTCAAACACAATATAATTTATATTTTGATATCATTTTAATATATGCCCGATTAATTGGATTGATTTTTTTCAATTTTTTAAAAACATTTAATTAAGAATTATAATAAGCTCTAAGGTTTTACGGCCTTTGTTTGGCATAAGACCTAACAAGAATAAGATGTGTATAACTAATGACATCTGTTATTTATTGAATTTGTAAAATTGTCATTAAATATATTTAATATATACTTAAACACGATTTAATATACTACTCTTTAATCAAATATTTAAAACTTCGGTAGGTACTTACTTCTCCACTCCACCGCCGAGTCAGTACTCACTTCCCCTCCCCTTTCTCTTTCCCCATCGACAACGAAGAAGGCGCTACCTTTACTTCCCTCCCCGCCAACGAGATCTTCACGGCAGGCAACCTTCTACCCCCTTACCTCCCCTACCGCCGGTTAATTGCCGACTTATCTCCACATTTGCAAACCATGCACTTGCAACATTATTAGTAAATATGCTACCAACTTCGATATTTGATTTTGTTTCTGCAGAGCTAGCTCTAAGGGTGGATGAAGGTTAAAATTCTGCGTATCCTTGTACTATCTCATTTGTCGTTTTTTTGTGTAAATTCAGATTTGTTATGTCGATTGATGTTGTGAATTTAGCTTTGCTATGCTATGCTAATGTGATCAATGTTTTGCTGGCAAATTTTAGTCTTTGTTATGAACTTATGATGGACTCTTAGTACCTAAATAATATACTTAAATGCTTAAGGTGCCCAAGGTTTTCCCTCAATGTAGTTGAGAGCTCGCAGATGTCAAGTGAAAAATGTTTACTTATCATTCTTATACATGTGAGCAATTTGTGGGACGAGCGGATCATCTGGGTTAGGATCAGTCACCTGCACCAGAACTTGCCTTGTTAGCTGGTTGCATTAATGACACACACCCGTGTAACAGAAGGCAAATATGATGGCAGGTTCTTTTTGTGTAACACCTTGATTGGTGATCTTGGGAACTTAATGGTTAAGATAGAAATCTATAGTAAGCCAAGTCCAAGTGATTACATGGGAAGCAGCGACTAGTGAGGATGGAAACAACTGGTTCTAGCAAAATTAGCCAACTTATTTGGCCTAGGCGAAAAGATGAGGAAGGGGACATTTACAAAAGAAATGAAGCCATCAAAACGTAATAAAAAGAAGGGGACGTGAAATAGAAGTGAAGTTGAGTTGGAGGCAAAAAATTTTGCAACATGGAGGTAGGTTATAGGGCTCTCAATATTCTTTTTTTAAAACAAACTCGCTTTATCACATACTCTATTTTGTGTATATGGTAAGTTGGTTGTATACTGCTTTGCCTATCTTCTAGCATTAGCCAAACTGTGAGGCAGGTTGGCACATGGCTTGAAACGCACGACGTTAGAGATGTAACACCCCAAATCCGGTTCACGCTTGTGAACTGAACCGGCATGTTACAGGCCCCGGTTAGGGTCGGCTGACCCGAACTAGCTCGTGCGGATCTAATCTCGGCGTCTTAAGATGAAGATATAGCTCGCAATGCATGGATGAATGCACAAAACCCTAACATGATACTATATGGATGACATGCAAATTAAATTAAAAACCAACAATAATTTCAACTAATTAATAAGAAATTCTAAAAATAAAATAAACAGAATCTCCCCCACAAATGCAATTAGACCTGTCAAATACACATAACATACTATGCAATTAGGCCCTGTCAAATATACATCACATTAACTATATATCAAACAACTTATTTCATACACAATCTAACATGCGGTAAACTTATTCTGAAACTTGGGTCATAGCCCACCTGTGCAATCTACTCACATCTCACATCATATCATCATGTGTAGCATTCTATCATATCATGTTGCCCTACCTCAACATTTAATCAAATCATTCTTAATATAATAACATCATAAACAAAGTATTAACAACTCTATCGGTTCACATGTATGTGCAAGCGAGCATCGTTGCTCCTCCCATCCAGGCTAACACATCCAACTCGGGATTATCACCTACATATAGTATAAAACACATCAGTAATAAGCATTACTGGTCCAATATATAACTATAACAAACTGGCTATGCAAGCAAACTCTCATATGAAAGAAATCAATCATATACTCCTCGTGAACACTCTGAAGGGCACCTACTGAGGAGCCATTGGGCTGCAGACCCAGTAGCATCCCAAACTGTCTGCTTTGCTGATGTCTCTCTCGGCATTTTTCATCTCATTTTTCTCTGATCCATCGGGACTCCATGCATATCCTAAAAACTCTCCTTTCCTCCATAATTCCCCTGGCCTTGAGCACGAAGGCCGAGTACTCTAAGGTAGTCGCCATTAGTACCCTTTGAACTACAAGTCCGATCATGCGAAATCTGGCCGGCCTGGGCGAGCGATGCGGTTCCGCTCCGGTTGGGGAAGGTCGCTGGAGGGTCGAAGGTGCCGAGGCAACCACCTGATACTGGTGGCGACGGTCTCCAGCGGTGAAATCGATGACGTGAATGCATCGCTAGGCGCGGCAATTCTGGCGTCGTGGTGGCCAGACTCTGGCCGGGGTTGGTCAGGGTGGCATGGCGATGCTGTGGCCTGGCCTGGCAGTGATGATCGGCGGCAGCGAAGGCGTCAAGAAAAGGAGGCGGCGCAGCAAGGGTTTGGACAGGGAAAGAAAAAAAAAGAGTCGGGGGTGATGTGTGGCAATATCATAAATAAGATTTGACTCAAGTCCAGCTCGATTCAAGAATAATAACTGAAGTTGTAGAAAATCCAAAAAAATTGGGAAAAATTCCATAAAATAAAACAATCACCACAACATCATAATGACATTCTTTATAATTAACAACCCACCCAATTGCCCGTAATGCGTCCTAACGCGATAAACGACCTAAAATTAATTTTATGATCCACTATATATAAAAATAAAAAAAATAACTGGCATACTCTCATATATTCTAATAACTCATTCTTTTCTGTTGTGTTCATGACGTTATCATTATATACTTGGGTACGCATGACCCTCATGGCTCATACACGCGATCGGCGTCAGTTTAGTACACGTGTTCTGAAACTAACTCCAACTCGAAAATAACAATCAAACCGACTGGTTCTGAATAAAAAACCCTGATTCGAATCACGGGTTTTACAAGAGATGTTTGAGAATGAAGTAAATGTCATCATGTTGTCAACTGAAGTCCTCGCCACCATGTTATCTGAGTCAGGTACAAGTTCTTTCCAATTTACAAACCTTCAGAAGCTTGGAGCTTGGACGTTGATGATTGTTGATTGTATTATAGCAAGTCAATTGTATTATAGCAAGTCATTTTTCACACCATATTTGGCAGAGTCGAATGGTTGATGCATTGAGCATGCCGGGGTGACGAAGGAGATTCATAGTTAATTTGTTAAGGTAATTGTAATGATCATGTTAGAGCAAATTCCCTTCTTGGATGTTGGGGCTTTCCTTGATAGTTAACTTTGAAATGTTAATCTTTATCATATTGATAATTGTTCATCCCATCAAGTTTTATCTTGATTTCTGATACCGCAGTTTCTTAGCCTGCGCTGCATTTGTCTGTCTAGATAAGGATCTCACTCAACGTGACAATGAGCTCTACAAAATGTTTTAATTTCCGTCTAGACATCGAGGCTTGCAGAAATTCCCATGATGAGTTATTGAATTTTTTGCAGTTTTAAGCACAAGTCTTAACTATAATTTGAGTGGGTGATTGTAGTTAAAAACAATATTTTGTGTATTATTAATTATCTTCTTTACCTGAGCATGGCATGTGAAAGCCAACCATTGAAAAAAAATTGGACAAATTTTTCACAGATTTAACGTAAGAAACATGTGGCTGCTTGAACTCTCTTTATGGTTGAGATAAAAAACAGGTGATAAGACGCTGTTGCTCTTGCCAACCAAAGAAAAAAGCATAATTAAAGAATAAACAAGGCTACCACAACTCTTGAATTGTGTGGATGCACCAAATCACCAACCTCTTTCATGATGATGAAACTAATCCGTTACAAATAATTGATGATTATTACAATAGAAGAAGTTGAGAAATCTGAAGTGTTTACAAATCACAGCTAATTAAGTAGTCTCAGATGAGAGGGGATGGATGCATGGCGCAGATCAGGAAATGAGAAGCCAATCGATCCATTGGTTGCAAAAATTTTAAACTTGGTGATACAGTAGTGCAAGGTACCATCAACCTGCCTGCCCAATAGGTTCCTTTCTTCCCCACATGCGCAAACGGTGCTTGCATCCAAGCAACACAAGAGTCATGACAATTGGCCAAATGCCTAAAACACAAGTCGAAAATTTATTTGCACGGAAAATAATCTCAAGTTGCTTATATATTTCAAGAGTGCTTATTTATATCCAAAACAACAAATTATTACCATTAATAAATAAATATGCGTATGGTTAACGAATCTTAGCTGCTATTTACTACCAAAGTTAATAAACTTTTACAAACTAAAAATAAAAAAGCTCACAGATTTTGCATAACATCCAACGAGAAGCCAAAATTTTGCATAACAAAAGGAAGAGAAAAAAATACTCATATCATTTTTGTTGCTCAAATTAGCTATTTGGAAGTTGTAAAGTTAATTTATTGAGGCGGCACCACCAAATGATCTTAATTCACGAATGCATTACAAGCTGCGTAGTGATTGCCAATTTGTTCTGCCTTCCCTCTCTAATTGCTCCTCCAGTTTGGAACAGTTAACCACCCACAAACTTACAAGGTTGGGAGGTAAAACATCATGGGGGTGGATCTCGAGGTTGGGGCAATTAAGAAGTAGCAAATATTTTAGAGAAGTGAAGTTGCAAAATCCGTCGGGCAAGTTCCTCAAATTTCTACAATTTGTTATGAAAAGAAATTCAAGGTGATTAGCGGCACTGGCAGGTCTTGAGGGTCAAGGGTTTCCTAAGAGAGGTGAATTTGTGCAAATCATTGGTAACGACTCGTGCAATGGATCATTTGCATTTTAGGCAGCTACCATATGGGATTGTATGTTTTTCATTATTCTTAATTATTAGTTATATTTACCTTGTCTTTAACTACTTAACTGGTTTCACCGTTTTTTTATAATGAAAAAATTGATTTGTTGGATGTGTTGTGTGGAGTGGAGAAATGAGCCGAGTATAGTTTAGGTTTTGCTCAGGATTAGTAAATATTCAAGTTTGGGGTGTGATAACTCTTTAAAAGAGTTATTATTCTTTGCATTTTATATTGAATTTTTATCATATTTTGAGTGATTTTTATTTCAATTTTATTAGTTTAAAATTTTATTAAATATTATTAATAATGCCATAAATTATTATGATTTTGGTTTAAAAAGTGCTAATTAATATTATTTTTGTAGGGTATAAGAGTTAGAAGACGATCCGGAATGAATTTGAACGAAATCGGACCAAAAAGCGTAACATAGAAACTATAACCGAGAGTAGAGCGCTCGAGCGCTGGCCTCTTGGTTAAGAAAAATTTTTGGCCGAGAGCTAAGTGCGGGCGGCGAGAAAAAATGATTTCTTTGATATTTCTAGAAATCTTGGTAGACCCCACTTGAAATATTTGGGTGAATTTTTTATAAACTTGATTAGGGTTTAAAAGAGAAGAGGAAGAAAAAACAATGCTGAACGACGAAGCGACGACACGAAAGATGAGAAGGAATGACGAAGAAGTTGGATCAGAAGAAGAAGATATTTTCCCAAAAAAGTTTTTCTTTATTTTGATTTAATTTTTTTGTACTTAAATGATGTCTTTCATATCACATATAAATTTCCTGAGTTTAATCGAATATTTTATAGAATAAATTCTTTTTAGGATTTTCAATGATACATAGTATATGGATTAATAAAGGTTGTTAATTTTTATCTATGTGTTTGGGATATTGGATCATCTATTTTATTCTGTTCTTAATACTATCATTAGACTGACCAGCTTAGAGGTTTAAATTTGTCATTGAATAAAATAGTCTTTATTCATATGTTTTGGGTGATTCACAGGTAAGATAGAGAGATATACTCATATGTCTTGGGTAATTGTTAAGTGCAAAACTTAAAGTATCATTTTGCATACATAATTTTATAGAAATATAGAAGTTGAGTGCAAGTGATAAGTTTACGGTGAATCGAGAGATATCATAAATAATTAATTCCCTTGGTTAATGATCCAAATGTGCAATTCATAGGTAAAAGTTATAACTTTAATCATATAGAGCACTAAGTGAAATTGAAAATCCTACGTTTGTCATCTTGAAGTTAATATTTAATTTAAATATTGCATGTTAGATTAATTTAATCTAAATTTATAATTAAATCACTCTTTGAATTTGCTTTCATTTAAGTATAATTAATTAAATTAGTTTTGGTAATTGATAATTTATACTACTAATTCCTCGTGGGATGATACGTTCTTATAACTTTTATTACTTAATTCGACACGTGCACTTGCGTTATAATTTGCACGTTAGTATCTCATTTACATGTATCTCAGGGATTTCGGACTATTGGATTGCCCATGTGGGCCTAGTTTGATTTGAGTCACAGGTTTTCACCCGATTAAATTTAGAGTTTTGAGGCCCACTCAGCCTTTTTGCCTCAATTTTCCCTTATAGAGTCACTTTTAGGCCTCAAGTCAATTTCGATTTTAGAGTCTTGATCTGAGCTTTCCGTGTGTGTGTGTGTGTGTATCTATATATATATATATATATAGGTGAGCCCAACTAGGCCACGAGTTATCAGATGGCTCTGATTCACCATGTGGTATGAACTAGACCGTTCAATAAAAATTGAAATAAAAAATTCTAGCACCACTGTCACTTCGGCTTGCCGCCAGCGAGTCTCCGATCCTCTTTCAGCCACTATACTGGTACCATTGTGACCGCCTATCGATCCAGGCCCAGCTCAGATACATGTGCAGCCGCAGTAGCCACTGGTAAGGCTATTTTTATTGTCGGTTTCCACTACCACTGCTTTTCAATGGCAAGTTTCCTCCTACGAAGTCGACCACTCCAACAACTTACCCTCGCCGAGATCTTCATTGCTTTCTAGCCATTTTCGATCACGATTGGTGGCAGCCTCTACCACGCAGCAGTTGACATTTTCTGGCAACGAGCATAGTCTACCCCGTCGGGCCTGATTGCCTGCGTTCACGTTTGCCTGCCTGACCTAGTTCACTTGCCCAACAGTTTCGTAGTCATGCCTAAGCCCATGTTCGCATCCAGCTACCCAGCCCAGTAATCGAATCTAGCCAAGCCAGCATTGTTGCTTAACTCAACCGAGTCAACTCGGTTCAACTCAGTTAACTCGCCCAGGTTAATTCGGTTCGCCATTTTTAGATATTTTCAGTCTTTTTTAGCCGTTTCTTGACCACTTTCGGTAATTTGAGACACCCTATATTAGTTTAGATGCATATTCGCATTATTTAGCATGTTTTGATGTTATGAATATGTTTCTTTATTTATTATTTATTTTATTTAGTTATTTATCTTTTTTTTCATTGTTATTTATTTCTTGTTATTTGTATATTTATTGATTATAATGCATGTCTACATGATTATTTATTATTATTAATGATATATTTATTTATGAATATTAGTTTTATTTATGTTTAATAAATTGTATATATTTGTTTACTTATTTATTTATCTATTTGTTCGTTGCATGTATGTTATTATTTATTTGTATTAATTATATATTCCCGTATTGATAGCATAGTATTATTATTATTCATTATTAATTAATATTAACTATTTGTTTATTTATCTATTTATTGATATATATATATATATATATATATACACATACATATACTAACACTAGTATATGTCATATTTATTCGTGTTTAGCCGTGCATTTATATAGTATAATTATATTATTATTTTATGATAGTATTATTTATTTTCATGTATTTATTATTTATCTATCTATCCATGATTTTATTTATTTATTATTTATTATTTATTTATTAGTCTTTTTCTTTATTATATCTCTATTTGTGTGTTGAATGTTTAGTTGTAAGTTTGTTTAGCACAATTTTTTTTATTACGATGTATGGATGATGGGAGAACATACCACGTGCATGGATTATATAGAGATGTCAGTATTTTACTTAACAGTAGGTTTTGATATACATTTTGAAGTCCTAACTCATCATAGATGTGTGAAGGTACTTGGAGCTTACACCACAAGTCCGTTGGAACTCTTCTTATCTAATCACTTTAGTCTATCGTGGATTTAATTTTTAGATTGCAAGACATATTAAGTAGTTGTTTTATCAGACCCCACCTAACACGAGCCATCAATACGTATTTTACTTTCAGGATTAATAACCTTCAAAGATGGGATCCCTTGAGTCATTTTCGAACTAAAATCTACTACAAGTTGCCTTTGGGCCTATTTTATAAATCCATTCCCAAACCTAAATATAATTTTATCGAATTTTTAGTAAGACAAGAGATGGTGAAACCGACTCGCACGCGTGACAGTTATAGTGGGATCTGGATTAGTAAGAGGGTTGTTCCATTCCCAAGGGATCCTGACAACTCCGTATTTTGAGTTTCCTCACACCCGGATAAATGTGAAAGTTAACAGGTATTGTTTAGTACAGCGCACGTCTGGACATGTGGTTCAAAGGGTATTGAAGGCGACTACCTAAAAGTACTTAGCCTTTGTGCTCAAGGAAATGAGAAATATGAAAGAAATGAAAGGGCTTAGGATATACTGGTAGTCCCAATGGATTAGAAAAAAATGAGAAAATACCAAGAGAGGCATAATGCGAGTCAGTATTTGCCCTGATAACTAAATGGCTCTGCAGTAGATGCCCTGATAAAGAGTTAAGTGGAAGTATATAATGTTTTTCTTTTAAATAAGAGTCATCTCTCATTGGACAATTTGACATTTACCTATTTTTTAGACTAGTGATATCTGTTATTGACGTTTTTCATATTATATATGTAGCTTTTGTGATCTTGAATCGCCTTTGATAGAATGATAGATAAAATGCTATACACACTTGAGCTCAACGTAATTATTTATTTCATATTTTTATTTATATTTGATGAGTTTTCATGTATAGTTTGTAATGTCTTTCATTCTCGTGATACCAAGTGGGTTGTTTCGATTTGTTTTATTGATCAAGTTTTACCGATCAATAACTTTAGACATGACTCGACTCAATCGTAATATTTCTGATTTGGTTCTTAGGTAAACCGAAATTGGAGTGTTATAAAAATGATTGATATGGAGAGAAAATAAAACAATCACAATTTTGTAATTAAAATTTGACTTATTCCCAACTCGAGTCAATAATCATAAAATAAATCCTGAATAAATAAAATAAAACGCGATACACCTAATAATCGTCTAATGGCATGTCCTAACTCTACCAACCCACCCAAAATACTAACTAACACGTCCTAATGTGGCAAATGACCTAAAACTAATTTTCGATCAACAATATAAAATAAAAAATAAACTGACATACTATCGTATATTCTGATAACTCATTTTTCTTATTGTGCTATTGACGTTATTATCATCTACTTGGGTCTATGCGACCCCTCATGGTTGATACACGCGGTCGGCCTCGGTTCAACTCATGTATTCAGAACTTGACTCAACTCAAACTAATTGTTGAATTGACCAGTTCACAAGTATAAAACTCTAACTTGGATCACGGGTTTTACACCCCCTCCAGTGTTGTTGCATGTC
>JAURVB010006498.1:0-48074 GCA_033002965.1 Piper betle | reverse complement strand
GATGCAAATTTTGAGTTCTGTTATGGGAGAAAGCTAGTTGATTAGTACAATTGTTAGCCTTCGAGTGCATTCTTGTGACTTCTTAACATTCATCCTTTCCTCATTGGTTTTGCTAAATTATCATTAGGATAACATTTAGAACAGCCCGGAACTTCGGGCTTCCGGCAAATTTTTGCTACTATCCAAGCTAAGTGGTCAAATATTATATTGCCTATTTTGATGGACTGGTTGAATATGGCGCATGCCATCAACTCGATATACTCAACTTAGAGATCTAAGTTTTGTGTGTGGTTATCTTATGCATTTCTTGTTCAGTTTTTTGGTAATGTATTGAAACACATTCAAATGAGATGGAAGCTGTTTATTGGATTACTTGAGTTGACTATTGATTTTTGGTTGTCTTAAGTTGGGCTGCGCATTCAGCGAGTCAAGTTGGATTGAATTTTGCTCAATTCAAGTATGACTTATTTGATTTCGAATTTGAATCGAGTTAAAATATATTCAAGTTGATTTGAATTTGAACTAGTTTGATTTGTATTTATTAATATAATTTTTTCGTATAATTTATGTTAAAATTTAATTTATAATTAAAATATTTCAAGTTTGTTTAATTATATATCAAAGATGATTTAATCATATATAAATTTATTTAAATTTGATATCATATAATAATATTTTATAATTTGGTTATATTTATATAAAAATTTAAGATAAATATAATAAAAATTATATTTATTACATAGAATATCGAATTTTGAATTAAATTAAATTGTAAAGGTACAAGCTCATGGTCCGTTTAATATTGGGTTGAGCTTCGTGGTAAAGTTTTTTTGAATAAAATCGAGCTTCAAATTCGGTTGTACGTGTTAAAATTTAAATTGAGGTTAAATCAAGGTTAAAATAAATAATGGCTTTTGGCAATCAAATTCAATCACTTTCCTGTAAAATGAAGAACGTGCCCGAACAGGGAGATGCAACGCAACGTTGATTTGAATCGTGATCACCCGTGGTGGGTCCCACACCATGCATCAAGGGGCCCACGCCACTCCCGATGCCCGCGAAACACAATCGACGTGGATAAGAAGTTCAAGTCATTTTAAAACCCCGCCCATTCCCGTCGCCGGCGCCGGTTTCTTCTCCGGCGACGACGGCGGCGGACCCACATCGGTAACCGGCCGGAGCTTTCCCCGAATCCTCTGCCGCCCTCTTCGATCACCTCCTCTCCTCAAACAGTGATCGCCGGAAGATCCTCTTCGTACAACCTCCAATGGCGCATCGCACCGCCCACAGAAATCTGATCGTCACAATTCGCACCTTCTCCTCTTCAATCACCCACCGCCAATCCTCTTCACCTTATTCGGCCATCGCCGATCGCCCCTCCCATCGCAATCCCTTGGAAGCCTACCGCCTGTTCGATCATATGCTTCGCTCGTCGCCGCCGCCTCCCAGTTTGGATCCTCATCACTGCAATTCGCTCCTGGCCTCGCTCTCCGCCGACGGACACCTCAAGCTCTCCGGCACCGTTTTCGGCTCCATGCTTGATCGGAGCATCGGATGCACGACTTTGGGGTTTGGCGTCTACCTGAACTGGTACTGTCGAGATGCAGAGTTGGGGGAGACGCTGGGCATTCTGGACCGGCTGCGGGCGAGATCGATGGAGAAAATCGACGGGTCGGTGGTGGCGGCGTTGGTTGCCGATGGATTGTGCCGGTGTTCCCGAGTTGTAGATGCTCGGAAGGCGTTGGGGGAGCTCAGGAAGAGGGGTTGCAAGCCGGACTTCATTGCTTACCAGATCGTGGTGGAGGCGTTCCGAGGGGTTGGTCGAGTGGAAGACGCTCGGCAGGTTTTGAAGGAGAAGAGGAAGCTGGGTGTGGCACCAAGAATGGATGATTATGAAGCTTTCCTTGTTGGACTGATCTCGGAAAAAGGATTCTTGAAGCCAAATGCTTGGCGGATACCATCATCGAGGGGAATTTCCCGATTGCAGGTGCTGTTCTTGACGCATTGATTGCATCCGTTTCATGTGATTATGTTGAGTCTGCTTTTGCTTTCTTTCAATTTATGACTGAGAAGGGGTTTCTTCCTAGTCCGAAGACTGTCCAGTGTTTAACTTCGAGCCTCGCTAGGAACAACGAAGCTGGGAAAATGTGGGCTGTTCTTGGTATGCTATCTTCCAACAATTACTTTTCGGATGTTGCTAGTTACAATGCAATGGTGTCGACATTGTGCGAGGTTGGGCAAGTGAAGGAAGCTTATTATGTTGTTAAGGAGATGAGGGCAAATGGTTTGTCCCCTGATATCCATTCCTATAATTGCTTGATGGAAGCCTGTTGCAAGGAGGATCTCGTCCGCCCAGCGAAGAGATTGTGGGATGAGATGTTCACTCATGGTTGTCCTGGAAATCTTCAGACTTACAATATTCTTATTAGGAAGTTATCAAAAAGTGGTGAAGTGCAGGAAGCTCATAGCCTCTTTCGCCATATGCTTGGGAAAGGGATTCTGCCAGATAATGTGAGTTATTCGGCTCTGATCAAAGGAATGTGTCGAGATGGAAAAACAGACGAGGCGTTTGAGATCTTTAAGAAGTCATTTGAACAAGATAAACAACTAGCATCATCAACATTGAGGATACTAATAAATTCTCTTTGTCAAGGAGGTATGACTGTTAACAAATCTATTCTGGTTATTGAAAGAGTTAAATTGCTGCAAATCTTATACGTGGCTATATCGTTTGACATGAATCCCATTGCTTTGAATATTACAGGTCATTTTGCTGCTGCTATAAAGATTATGCAGCACTTACCATCTTCGGAATTAGACATGTCCACTGCACACGTCATTTTGGTTAAGAGCTTGTCTGAACTTGGAGACATTAAAATGGCGGTGGACTACCTGAAAGAGATTAATGAAAAGGAGCCTTCAAAGCTTAAGGAAATTTCAATGGAGCTTATGCACTCGCTCTCTTTCTCTTTAAACATGGATCCTATAATGAAGTTGCTTGAAGAGATGCGCAGAATTGGTGTAGTTTTCGAAACTCCTTGGATTGATTTGTCAAACGAGATCAAGGCACAGATGCTGCCATCACTGAGGTGATTTGACGACACTTCGACCGATTCAGAGCCAATTTTTCTTATATGCTATATAATATTAATTAACTATCTAATTACAAAACTACCGAAGAAGGTGCAAATCACGTCTCCTATGGATACATCTAGTACGTACATATATTTGTATGGTACACACCAGTTTTAACATATGGAACATCTGAGTATTAAACATTAATAAATATGATAATTCGGTAATACCAACCCTATCGGCGCACCAACTGTTGCTCTGTCGTCCTCTTGCCATGGACGGTTGAGGTCGACATATGTTTTGTATGGGCCATGGGGGATCAAGGGACAACACGACTAACTATTCCACCCCCCCCCCCAAAAAAACCTTTATTAAATAATTAGATAGAGCATATTAATATCATCTTTTATTGAAATTATAATTTTGAAGATTGATTCTAATTTAATTAAGAGATGGATTATAATAATTTGATTAATTTTTTTTTCATTATATTTTATTTGTTTGAATCTACTACTTTTCATTGGAGATTGATTTTTACTCCCCCTTTTACAATATAAACAAATAAACTAACTACGCCCATGGCTGATCTGGGTACCCTACCGGCCACCATATCTGGCTTGTGGAGGTCGACAACGTAGGTTTAGTGTAGGGGTAATGGGTACATGGAGCTCATCTGTGCCACCACGACGGCAAGTTTGCCATTTGTGAGCATCCGTGCCTCAGATGCAGGGGCAGAGCGCTCAAGTACAGCAACCAATCAGGATTTACGTCTGGCATACTGGCCTGGTGAGTACGTACCATAAATTGAACTTGAAGCTCTAGACAATCATCACCTCATGAACTACTTCAACATTCGTTAGCTTCTTCGTAAAGATAAGGCGACATGGCGGAGACCATAGGTTGAACTGTTTCAAAAGTCATGTAGCTTTTATCAAAAGCAAAAGGTAATACAGAGGAAGCCGCTCGCATTACTAGTTTCTTCAAGTTCAAAGTGCGGATGAATTAAGTATATGGGGTATTACTAAGATATATGGCCGATCTTACACAAAGAAAGAAGTTCTGTGAGACGTATTAGTGATAAAATATATTCTTCAAGTGCATTATGCATTATGATACCATGAAAGATTTAAAATTTTCCTTCACTGATAGGGTATCTTCCATTTCATTTATATAGAAGTTGCACAACCCAAAGTTATTACAAACCTAAAACTGTTAAAAAGATGATGAAAAACGTTTATTTTGACAGGATTACTTCATTATATATATATGGAGTAGATGGATGGATGAATTAGATTTATAAAGTTTTAATTGCTCATTTTCGTACGAGTTAGCATTGGAGACTGCTAGACGTGCTCCCTTCTCACCTGCCCAGCTATGGAAGCCGATGGCGAAGTGCCGCATAAGAAAGCAAAAACGACGGCTAGTGACATTTCCGGGGACCAAACGGCCTTGTTGCAGTTGGAGGTGTCGGACCAGGCCATGTTACTTCGACAGCAGGAGCCGGCGGCAGCCTTTCAAATATCATAGTAATCGAAGAAGTTGGCCGAGAGAGTGGTCCTTTAACTGCTGTAGTTGGAGCTGGTCCGTCATTTCCTTTTGCTTAAATGTTGTTTACAATGTTCTCTTTCTCATCTTTGTTGTTAATTTGTTCTATGCGTTTTTGGTTCTTTGTTACTTGTGGTATATAAAAATAGTCCTTTATTATTCTACGGACCAAAGTTTTTGAGATTTCACTCTGTCATGCTTCATATTTTTGCATGCATTCTTGAAAATGTACGTACGTGTGTTCTTTTTGTATGATGTCTAGCATTTCTTATTGAGTAAGAGGCAGGGGAGGGGATGGTCTTGTAGTAAGGTAAAACTTTTCTTTGTTAAGTGTTCCTTTTCCTGAAGTTATAAATTAGTGTAATATTGTATAGTTTTTCTGAGATTTAATACTTTATAGATTTTTATTTTTTTAATATTATTGGAAAAAGTGTAAGAGTGCATTTTTATGAGGTGTGGGGAGATGAAATCTCACCCGCTACAAGAATAGATTTGGGTTACGTAGACAGCAATCACGTTTTAAAAAATAACCTCTTTTTTAATACTTTTGTGATCACTTTTAGATATTTTTATAATTTATTTATATTTATCAAATTTTATGCAAAATCTTACTCAAAAAAGGTGATAAAAAAATCGAGGAGATTTGGATCCAGGTTTAATCTATGGAAAAAAATTTATTTCTAAACTCTCACCTTTCTCTAACGTCTTTCTCATAAAATATTGACAGATGGCCTCCTATTATTGGGGGCTAAAAAACACAGGACTCAATTTAAGGGTCATAAAAAATATTCTTCTAATTGTCCAAAAAAGATAGAGGGAGAAGACCTGCATGATCCTGTTGCAAGGTCTTGTCCATTTGTTCCTGTTTTTTCTTACAAAATATTTTATATAGTCATAATTAAAAAAATATACTATATTATTTTGTTTGTGTATTAAAAGAGGATGTAATAGACTTAAAATAATATAAATTGAAATAATAAGAAAATATATAAGAAAATTAGAGGTAAGCGTTGATATGGTTTACGGGAAGATGAAGTGGAGGAGAAGAATCCATAATCCCGACCACAATTTTTGGGATCAAGGAGATGATGATGATAATTTCTTGCTATATTAGTGTATTATTTTTATCAATATCTTGATTTCTCTGAGCCTTTACTCTGTCAATATTTTTTTAAAATTTAACTATTTCATATATTCATGGTTTCTTGTTGTATTAAATATATTATTTTTATCATTATCTTGATTTTTCTATGTGCATCCTCTCAAAAGAGTACATGTTATTTAGGTACGGTCTATCTTGTTAAGTAAGAGGCTGGGAATGAGAGGATACATGTGAAAGTAAAGAGGTAGGGGAGGGGATACCGGTGAAAGCGAGGAAGAGGGGAGAGTATGGGATGTGTTATGAACATTAGATACATCTCAAAGTGGTTAGTAATTCTAATAAACTTGTGAATCCATTTCATAAATCACTCACCTTCTAATCTCAATTCAAATACGAAATTAAGGCAAACATTACTACAAACCTATATCCACATATTATGGGTTTGTAATATTCCATCACATTCCACCTCACCGTCCCTTGCTTGTACTCCAGGCGGCACTTTAGGTTGCTCTCACTTTGTCATGGGGGCTTTTTCGGGCCCAGAGGCAACAAATACCATATAAATGGAGTAATCTCTCTTCTAAGCGGTCCTTGTTTAGATCGATTACTTTTGGAGGCAACAAATGGAGATATTAGTGGACTCAAATTTTAATAAATTTACAACCCAACTCATATTGTACAAACCATCCAATCCCATCGCATGAGATTAAAACCTGAAACATTACAAACCTATGTCCAACAAGTTGTAATTCAACCCGGTTAGTATTTAATTTAAATTTTTTTCGTAATGCATGTCCCAACCTTACAACTCTCCCTGTACTGACATGGGATGAAGTAAAGGATGCAATCTTGATGAGAGCGGATGCAAAAGAGAGTTTTTGCTATATCTCAGCAATGACTTCAACCCCACAAATTTTCAACTGATTTTAGGTTATCTCAATCCGAGACTTCAAGGCAAAAGGCACCATTACCCTACTTTTTTTCACAGATATCCTCCAACAAATGTTTTTAATGTGGCTCCATGAGATCTTGCCAGTATGCCTCCTCACCTCCTCTATTATAGCTACTTGTATTTTTCTTGATATCTAGTTCCTTTTATGATGGTACAAGCTCCTTGCTTGGTGGCAATTCCTAATATTTTGATGTGGGCAGTACAGACCAGCTCCTTGCTTGACGGGGCTAGCCAGGTTTTCCTATATTGATAACTACCTTGCGATTGTTAAGTAAACAAAGCCTCGAGAGCATTGCCAGAGGGACACTGAAGTCTGCTGAAGTAGTGGCCATCTTTCGTGATGATGGGATACTGTCAGGTGGGATGTACACGAAGGGTTGAAGGAAGATTGAGGCCTTCAGGATGGCAACGTGATATGTGGATGAGATGGGGGATGTGGACGAGATTGCGGTGATCAGCAGCACTTCGAGTTATGGCAGAATTGGGGCTTCTGAATTCCCAGATAATAACGAAGACAGTTTTGGTGAGGATGATTCGGAGGACGAGAGTACTGCGAAGAAGAAGAAGAAAATAATGATAATGACTAATTTGTTGGATTTAATTAAATTGTTGTTGATGTTTATGCATCGACGCTGGGGCGCGTTGCTCGCCGGCGTCGGCAAAATTTCTTCATATATATGATAAATTGTATATAGCTGATCAAGCTGGAAGCCACATCAGAGTCCCACTCAAGCACTCTTAAGTGAAATGCCGATATACGATACTCCTCCTACAGGCGAGAACGAGAAGAGATTCGTGTCTCTAATCTGTACTTTCTGATTCGACCTAATTTATCTTCTTCAAAGTATAGTTGCACTTGCACTCCTCTCATTTAGTACAAACCCTGCTCCCTGTATCATACTATCTTTCCGTCTTCATATATCAATCTTGTACCTCTATTGGCCGCTTAGTCGTTTCGATTGGCGACGACATAAAATTTTAGTTTTTTTATGATATTGAGAACTTTTTTTCCTCATCCCAAACACTTCAATTAGAAGTCTCTTAAAAAATTAAGATAGATTCTGAGATGTTATTGTAATCATTATTTAAAATAAGGAAGTTAGGTTTGTCAGCATTTTTGTAATATCAACTTAAAAGAAAATTAAAATTGGTATCTACTCAAGTCGTTTTTCTTATATCTACAATTTTTAATATAAGCAGTTAGATTGGATAAATGAACGAAATTATTTTTTTCCTCGAAAATAGTAGAATATCCTTCATAAAACTTCTTGAATGCGCTTAAAAAAACTATTTAAATGGCCTAATATAAAAATTGTGATTTATAGTCATAACCACTTGAATGGGATACTAAGTACAAATGAGGTTATTCAAGGAGATTTGACCATAAATGAGAGAAGTAATTCATATTACACTTTAATCATGTCATGGATTTCGATTTTTATTCTTAATAATAAGGATTTATGGTCTTGCGTGTGGAGATTAGATTTTCGTGCCCTAACAATAACTTGCTAAGCCCACTGAGCTTGAGCTTGGAATTTGGCCCCTCCTCGAGTCCCGGCTACTGCAAGCCCATTTCGACTAGGTGTTCCAGGCGAGCTCCGTCGAGTCTTTGAGCGAGAGCCTAGATCGAGCCCAAGCCTGGGCTCGTTTGTTATACGTGCATGGCAGTGGCCAATAGTTAAAACTTAGAAATTTGTTTTTTCCTCGAGCTCTTCAATGCACATCGTACTATTTATCACGATCACGAGGTAGAAAGAAATATTTTAATTTGAGCAATAATTAATCACAGTATAAAGAACCACACTTTTATTTTAAAGGGGTAAGGTTTTATCATATATATATATAATATGATTCACTATAGCAACCTCACCCAAAAAAGCCACATCAATGATCAATGTCAAATGCAAAATACTTAAAATTGAACAAAACTATCTTAGACGAAAAAAACTACATACGACTGGTGTTAGATTCATTAATTCTATACACGAGCAAACCGGCGATTGACGACGGCTCGGCCACCAGACAACCCGACTGCGCGGCAGTGCACGGCGACAACCTCCCGGCCGGCGGGTGGGAGGTGGTGCGAAGTCCGGCGGCACCCGCTGAGCCACTTGTTCTGCATGTAGCGGTAGCTCCGCCATGGAGGGAGGTGCAACCCCTCTTCCTCATGGACCGCTTCGTCGCCTCCGACGCCGCCCTCACCACCGCCTTCACCTCCTCCGGCCTCCCCACCATCACTCCCGGCAACGACCCCATCACCCGCGAGAACTCCTCCGTCGGCCTTGCGATCTCGAACTGGGAGGCGAAATCCGGGTCCACGATGTACCTCCTCTGCCCGGCGGCGCTAACCGCGTTCTCCGGCGACGTTGACGCGAACACGTCCAAGAACTCGTAGCTCCCGGCGACGAGGCCCTTGGAGCCCTCCCAGGTGGTTCGGCACACTGCCGCGTTGTACCCACCCTCCCTCAATGCCGCCGCCAATGCCCTTCGGAAATCGTCGGGCCGGTTGGAACGCAGCCGGTCGACGGCCCTCGACACGTCGGACCGAAGCTGCATGCAGAACAGATCGGATTGATTGGAGTCTGGAGAAAGGACAGAGAGATCGATCGCGTCAACGGAATCGACTTCGTCGTCTTCGTCATCGTTGCCGACGTCGGTGGCTTGTCCGTCGGTGCGACTCGGTGCTTCAATGAAGCCATGCACAAGGTCAGAGAGGTCGTCGTCGGGGTCGGAGGAGGTGGCGTTGGATCCAGACACGCCGAAGAGGTAATAGCGGACTCGTCCCAACCTGGGGAAGGTGGCCATGTCTCAATCCCTGGCGGTAAATCTCCGGCGAGCTCCGCCGGCGTTTATATTGACGAGAGGGGTACGACGTAATGGAAGTGAATATTCGACAACGAAACCGTTTATTTATTTAAATAATTGGATTTTGCTGACGTGGAATGACAAAATGGTAAATTTCGAATGGGGTGGAGGATATGTTTGGGCATCGGGAGCCACGTAGGCGAATATTCATGGGATCCTGACCGTACGATTGGAGAAGTGGGCCGGGAGTGTTAATGGGCTTGAGGTGCTTGGCTTGGATTTGGTAAGGATTGGATAAATGTCCGGGTTCATTGAATCTGTGCAAGGACGAAGATGAAATTTGTGAGTCATTGGGATAAATTACGTGGTTTTCTGCGAAGTGAATGAGGCAGCATTGTGCGAGAATTATTCATGGGATGTAAATAGCAGCTGAAGTTGTCCAGGTTCATGTGTTTTTTAAATGGGAACGATGTCCAGATTCATTGAATTGTTTGAAGTAAAGAAAAAAACCATTTGGTTTTGGAGGTGTATGTCCAAATACATCGGCTGTTTACACGGTAATTAGGATTTAGTTGTTTAGAGCTTGCTAGAAAATACTAATTTGCTGGGCGAGAGAACGAAATCCGAGAACAATTAGTATCAGCAACAACATTTCATCATCTTGTTTCAGTTACATTTAATATGAACCGTCAAACTAAAATAATAATCAAATAATGAGAATAGTTTTATCTAGGTAAAAAAAAATTGTAACCTTATGATCTACGAATGTCTAGATTATAAATATTAATTCTTTTATAATCAGACGTCATATTTTTACGCCAAGTCTTTTCCTTTATTCAAACTTGAGACCAAGTAAAATTTTATGGTCAAAATATTATTTTTTATTTAATTAATTTTTTAAATATATATAAACTGTCATTTTAAATTATTAAAAAGAACAATAGCTCATTCTATCGTTGGATGAAAAAAATAATATAAATACTTTTGACCAAATTTGAAGTCAAAGACTCCATTTGTCAAGTCTAAATTTCTTCCTAGTAGAGTCAAAATTTTAAATTTTTTAAGTTGTTGAATTAACCATCTAAATTATTTATTACATAGTATAAAACTATTACTTTATTTATTAAGCCACTTTAATTGAAAGGTGTGCATCTTAGATTAATTACTATACCAACCAGAATATATTTTGGTTCACGAAAAAGGCTCTGGGCTATAGAGGTCCCTTTTAACATGCTTAAAATTATATGTTAATGGTAAAATTATTAATATGTGCATTATTCACAGTTTAACTATTTTTATTTATAAATTTGTTAACAAAGTTATTATGCTTTAAAAACATTATTGTTCGTATATTCTTATTTTCAAATATGTTTTTTTATTAATTATAAAAATATAATATAATACTTATTGCCTTGCTCCTTTTAGTTGTAAGTAGTTTTAAACGGATGGTTTACTTTAAATTTTTTAAATGTAAACTGATAAATAATTAACTTACATATCATCCAACTTTATAAATATTTATATATTTAAATAATCATTTATTATATATTATTATATTTAATAAAATTATTATCTAAAAGATTAGTGTAATCACGACTGATTAGAATCGGGCATGTTTAATAAGTTTAGTCGGTTTATTAATCAGGGTATTTATTGAATTAATTTAATGGAACCTACAAGTATAAATGAGAGTGTTTAGTTCGGAATATGAAATAAGGGTAATATTTTCACCATACGCAGAAAATTAAAGTGGAGTACTGCCTAAAGAAAGAGCTCCTCAATCCCTGTAAAAAAACAAGAAAAGACAATTCATCTTCAAAACTTGCGATGATCTCATCATATAAAAAGTTTTTCATAGTCGTGGCCCTATCTTATTTATAAAAAAAACAAGGGTCATGTTTTAAGGTGGTATACTTTTAAAATTTTTAATTAAAAATAAGTTTTAAAATTCTTTTATAATACCATCATAAATTATATTATATTAAAAAATATTAAGTATGATTGCCTTGTAATATTAACAGTTTAATTATTTCTATTTAAAAGTTCATTTTAAAAAGGATTTATTCTTTTAAAATCTTATGTTTAACAAGTATATATTTTTATTAACTGTAAAAATATAATTTGATACCTTACCTTTTTGTAAATGGTTTTGAATGACCGGGTTTGCTTCAAACCTCTTTCAAAACTTGTTGTAAATGGGTTGGGTTTGCTTCAAACTTTTGACAAATGATATATGATCAAGTAAGTTTATATAAAAATTATATATAACCAAAAAAATAAGGTTCGGTTTTCGGTTTGTTTAGTTGAAATTAGATTTGGTTTATTTTTAAGTTAAATTTTGTTCGCTCAAATATCAGGTGGGTTGAAGCATATATCACTTCTACCTCTAAAAATAGTCCATCAAATTTATACCTTGCCTTAGGGTTCATACTTCGTACCCAAGAAAGTTAACCTTTAAGAAATTTTCTTGAACACTCTTTGTAACATCAGAAAATACAAAGTCCAACTATTTTATGGTTAACAATAGATAAAAAACGGACTAATTAATTCATGAAACAATTAGTCACTTTATTAGATCATCTTGTCACCCTCTCGTGACTTGAGAAAGAACAAAATCTGTCTACCAGTATTTGCTACACATGACGACCCTTTGCCCTGCCACATAGAAGCACATTTGACGGTGGATCATACTCATTTGAGTAGCTGCGGTCGGGAGTCCAAACTCTGAGGTACAATTGCTGCCCTAGATATTGCCTCGCCCACATTGCAGACCTTATGTTCCACATCCCTTGGTTGTCTAGCGACACCAAAATTGCTGTCCAAGATTTTGGGTACACCTGTATACACACATGTTTGTCATCTTCACTGAATAAAATGTAGCCCAGCGCCCCAGCCACAAGTACAGGCTCACTTTGATTGGGCATGCTTCAGACATGTTCTAGTTAGATACAGTTCAAAGTACCTGAGTGGTGTGCCTTGTAACTGCATCGTAAAGGTTGTACTTCCTCCTACTAGCAGGGGTCCATTGCCCGTTTCCCAACCTTTAATTAGTTTCAACAATGTTAGCCTCGAAAAAAAGAAGTTAGATATACGATGATGATGGTGAAGATGAGTCCTTGACAAGATCCTAAATTGGCACTTACGCAACAACCCAGAAGTCATAGCCATCAAGATGCCAGCTCTGGATGGTGTTTTCATTGTTTTGGAAGACGATTTCGTAGAAATCATGGAGCGAGGCGGAAATGAGAGTCGAGCCGAAGTAAGCAGATCCACCACCAGGTGGGAAATCCTGTATTGCTTTGAAGTTCAAAACTCCGGAGATGTTGAAGTAATCTGCAAGCTTGAGGGGCGTGTCAGGCACAATATAGGAGACTCTGTTTACTGCATAACGCTGCTTGCCATTCATCACTGGTGCAGAGTTTTCCAACACTAAGGTTCTCGTTACTTTGATCTTTCCATAGTGATAGGATCCCTGGGGATTTGGCCTGGCTGCATTTGCAGTCAAATTCCATCTACAACAACACAAACCCAATCAGTTGATGACTTGATATACACATTAATTACATACCATTAAAACGAATGGTAATTTAACTAATGGTTATAGAAGAGAACCTAAAAGTTCTGGCTTGTTGGAGTGACCAATGTCTCTGGTAAGTAGGGCCAATAGGCAAAGGACCAGTTACTCCAGAGCGAGAATTGCTGTAATGCAGCACTCCGGTGGCAATCAATACCTTCCTTGTGAAGCGCGTAGAGGCAACAATGTAGTAGTCCTTGGGTTGTTGATCAAGTGTGACCAACACGGCCACGGATTGGCCTACATGAACATCGATGGTGCTGTATATGTTTTGGATGGTATGAGAGCCTTCCACTTCTACCACTTTCATGTTATGTCCTTGTATTCTGAAGTTGATTGAGGTTGTTAGTCCCACATTTGATATTCTAAACATGTAGGTTTTTCCTGGTGAAGAACAGAGAAATTGTGTAAGGTGAGTAGATCAGTTGTTTTAAAAAACTTATTTAAAAAATCAAAGTACCTGCATCTCCTGTAAATGTTGAAGATCGCTCCTGACCATTTATGAGAAGCCCATCAGGAAATCCAAGTAGTTTGCCCGAGTCCAAACTTCGTTGCAACAACTATGTTACATGAAAGCAAAACACGTTGCAATATGGGATGAAAAAAACAAACCTTACAGAAAATGAAATATGAAATTCTAAGATCTAAAAGAGTTACAAACAAACCTTATGGTTTGTCTTGTACCAATCTCCAACGAGGAGTGTGAAATCTGCAGCAGGGGGCGGATAGGGGATAGGTATAACCGACCTTCGGTAGATGTTGAGGCCCCCAAATCCCCCAGCAGCTCTGTGCATGAGAGTGGATGGGAAGTAGGTGTATGAACCGATCTGATCCTTGGCTTGGAATTTGTACGTGTAGTTTCTGTTGGGAAGGATTGGGCAGTTTGTTCCCAGAACCCCATCTTGCCATGAATTTTTCCGTTGCTTCACACCATTCCTGGCGCCATTGACATTAAGCAAATCTTGACATGCAGTGCACGAAGAAATTTTAAAAAGCAGAACAGGAAGAACTGATCACCATGTTATGAGCAGAGGTTGGTCGAGATGATTGATTAGATTGAGGATGATGTTGTCATTGGTTACACAGTCAAGGCGAGGCCCAGGGAACTGCCCGTTAATAAGAATGACCTGCAATGATAATTAGCAATTGAAACCAGTCAAATCAATTAATAAATGGTAACAATGCTATCTGGTTCTTCAAATCGAACCTGTTGAGGAACACCCAAGGGAGAGGCGGTTCCATAGGTGGCCGTCCATGTTATATATCTGTAAGCATCCTCTGCCTCAACAGAGGATATCACACTCCAACAGCCCAGAGCAGCAATGGCCAGGAGAAGCTTTACTAACGAACCCATCCTCACTCCCCTACTCCCTATACTCCCTGCAAATTAATAATCATAAAACTTTCTCAAAAACATTCAATCAAGAACAAGCATATAATGCAACAACCGACCGACCTTGTGGACGAAGAAGGATTCAACCAGGATGAATATATAGGATTGATATATATGATAAATGCGGGGGGAGAGGTTGGAGTGAGAACCACGGAGTAGGAGCAGTGTGCTACCTGTGAAGCCATTAAAAAACAAGCGGGGGAGCTCATACCTGGGTACAGCTATGTCTCTCCCTCCATTTTCCAATATTTTCCCACCATCTAAAGTTTCTAAGTCATCTTTATTTTTTCAATACACGCGTATAGAGTTTATCACGGCGTAACAACCGTTGCATATTACAAAATATAAAATTTTGTAATTAAATTGAAGATAATTATAGTTTAAAACAATATTAAATATAAACACTTTTGTTTGATAATTTCATGAGTAAATTTTATTGAATTTTGTTTTTGACAAATATTTTCTTAGGATGTTTTAGAAAAATTCTACACACATTCAAAGATTATTTAAGAAGTAAACCATATTTATCATTTAAACAATGAGCCTAAATAAATCAATCAACATCATAATATTCCTGGACATAACTTATAAGGGTTATATATTGCATTTAAAAAATATTTTATGATTTTATCCATATAATTCTATTAAATTTTTTTAAAAAAAATAAAGAGAATTTGTTAACACACATAAATGGTATTACTTAATTAAGAAGGACACATCGTACACAACTAAATTATTAAATAATTAATTATAAATTAAAAATATTATTGAAATTAAAATTAAAAATAGTTTAGATAACTTGGAATTACTTCATTCAATAGTTTCATAAGTGTACTTTATTAAAATATATTCAAAATAATTATTTCCTTATAATAGTTACACAATGCTTTTAAAGATTTAGCCACATTAAAAAATTATTTAATACTTAAAAACCATATTCATCATTTAAATAAATAATCAGCATAAATTAATTAATTAGGATCTTAATACACACATATATCTTTCTTTTAGGTGCTGAATTTTTTGATCAATGTGTGATATTCTGAATTCTAAGATTATATTTTCAAAAATAATATTTTAATTTTTTTAAAAATAATTTATTTGTCAATTTTGTTTTTAAGCTAAAATCTACAGTTATAACAAAGTCATGTTTTCCTTGAACAAATAATGATGTTTTGTGATTTTATTTTTCCACACGGCATGACTTACATTGTTAATAGAAAAATAAGAAAAGATTTGTTTAAAGTTATTAAAAAAGAATAAAGTCGGTCTATTTTTAAAATTTTTCCGTACCTAATGATTACGTTTCAAGTTATATACATGTATAATCCTTAATCACGGCATTACAACCGGTACATATTACAAAATAAAAGAATTTTAATTAAATTTAAAATAACTTTAAAATAAATTTAAATACATTGGCTCTATGATTTTATAAATGAAAATTATTGATATTTTGTTTTTAACAAACTTATTTTCTTTCCATGTTTTAGAAAATTTGACCACATCCAAAATTTATTTAAGACATTAATCTTGTTTGTCATTTAAATAATGAGAATAAATAAATCAATTAACATCATTGTATTAAAAAATTGTGTGGTTAGATTTTGCATTAGGAACAATTAAGTTAGCCTTCTTTTAAAATAATTTTTTGGTTTAATTTGGCTTCAAACTTGACATTTTTATTTACATTATAAATGAGACTAAATAAATTCGGAGAGAACCAACTAACCTACGAGTGTTACGAATTATTTAAGTCAAATTTCAGTTTTCATTGAATTATGATCACTCTTACTTTAATGTAAATTAGATTAAGATAGCCACCATATGAACATTTAAATTAGCTTTCTTTTAAAATAATTTCTTGGTTTGATTTGTTTTCGAACTTGAATTTCACGTCAAAAGAAAATCATTTTTACTAATATTAGAAACTAGGCTAAATAAACTATGAGAGAACGAATTAACCTTACGAGTATACGAATTACTTGGTTAAATTTTCGGTTTAATTAAACTGTGCTCACCCTTTAATGGAGTGTTAAGATTAAGATAACCACGTCCATGGGCAGTTTAAAACAAAATGAATATTTAGACTTCAATGCCTACCTTTTAATGAACACACGTGGAGCATGATGTTATTTTTGTTTCGACCTTGATGGTTTAAGACTTTGATTGAATATGAAAATGCATGCATGGAATAGAAAATTATTGAGGATCAAGAGCATTTGCACTCATTTGCCGCCAACGCGTGATCGGATGACCGAAACATAATGTGCAGGAGACACCCACCGGTTAATGCCTCCCAACTTCATTTACTTCCCCCTCCACCATTAGTACTACTTTACTGTCCCTTCATGAATCATGCTCTTCTTTAAAGGCAAGGTTGGTGTAGTTAGGTGATTAGACAGGCGTGGAACATTACATTGATTAGTTCTGTGTGATGAGAATGATTATGACGGAGACGGTGAGCGTTTAGAGAAGTTTATTAGATGATGTTAGTTGCCGATCAATGTGATACTTCTCTGGCCTCCCAATTTGTGAACTTGGGCTCTCGCATACATGAATGTTGGGGCGGCACATTGCGGCGAACACCTCAGCCCAATTGGAGGTGTGACTTTTAGCCTGTTCTGTTCTAAACCTAATAGAAATCTTAAGCTGGCATGCATGATTAACAAAATAAACTTAATTCAATTGTCATTCAAAATTACTGTTTCGTTGTACAACTGTTTTGCAATCGACTATAACATAGCGAAGCGTGTATATTAGTTCATAGAACTTCATTAATTTAACACAAATTTAATCAGTTCAATGTGAATCCTTTTCGTGGCAAAAACATTGGCTAGCAGCTACATCGAGGACAGAATGAATATGTAATTGTCAAAGTGGCATCCACACACCATATATAGCAAGCATATACTAAATTAATGGGCAATTCGCCGTAGGAACAAAGTGCAAGTGATCCCATTCCCACCGCAAACCACGACCTCTCACTCATGTTGTCACCCTTTCCTAGATAACTAAGTCATTAAACACCATTACCTTCAACTTTTTCAAGACCACGAAGCACACTCTTGATCAATGTTGCCGCTGTGCATAATCAACTCATTTTCTGGCCTTGTTTTGCACCTAGTCACTTGAACCAAATTAATGTGAACAAGAATGGCCATCAAATTCCCCGATCTGAGCTTATGGTCTGAAACTGATCTTTTGCATAATACTTAAAAGGTATGAGTATATGACATATGGGTTCGTCATGGTGGACGGAGGTGGCTGCCAGCTCCTTTCGGCGGGGAAAAATTTGAAGCTTCACTCGTATCACCAACCGGCCACCAAGCTGCCGAGTAGTATCCTTCAAAAGAAAAAAATGCTAACCGAGTGCCCGCATCAACTACTCACAATCTGCATTCCACTTCTCATTATAACTATTTCGTGACGACTTTGGTGTGAAAGTTGAGACATGGCCGATTGTCTTTCAGTGTGGGTCATCAATTGCACTTTTGTCTGTCTATTGATCATTCGACTAATTAAACTAAATGTATACATGAGTTATGATTCAAATGGGGTAGCTAGTGACCGGTGACGAACATATTTGCTACCTCTCCGTGTTCTCACATCAGAGATCAGAGGAGTTCATGAACATAACTGGTGCAACAATGGCCCTTCAAAAACATAAAATAAAAGTGATGCATTCAAATATAAATATCCAATATAAAAATAACAATACCATCGTGAACGGAATCACCTTGGACCATAGTTTAAAATCCCCAAATTTGAACTTCACTTGGCATGTCATGGAACGGAGTTGACTCAAAATTGACTCTTAATTATAGAGTCATTTATATTAAAATTTAATTGTGTTAATAAAAATTTATATAAAATTAGTAAAAATTATTCTTTTAATCCTTAAAATTGATAAATATATAATTTATATTACATAAAAATATTGATTTAATTAATGTAAAATAATAAATTTTAATAACTTTTATGACATGACTTGAGAGTCAATTATTTAATCGATCCCTATAGAGTCATCTATAAATTTTTGACCCAACAAATTACACAGGTCAACTGAAAAAATTTTGAAATAAGAAATGAGTTTTAAAGGTACCTATGGATGTTATGGTGTTGAATGCACGTCTTAATTATTCGTTTATGGAATATGGTTAATACGCACTAATCTGTTTGGACATGCATATTTATTGACATGGTATAGGAAAGATATTTCCATCATGTGTTCACGAGGATTTTACAAATTTTTTTCTTCAGGCTCCAAATCTCGAGGATTTTACTTTACAAAAAAATTAAACTAATTTAATATAGCCCAAGAATAAATAAAAACAATATAAAATTGCTTATCTTTAATACACGATAGATAAATATTCTCAGATCAAAGCAAAATTATGGATCGAGAATCGCTAGGTTAAACCAATAGATCGTTAGAGTTATTAGTTTATTAAAATATCGTACCATAACATCAAAATAAAATTATAAAATTTAATTAGTGTCCTCCTTTAACGATTATATATATGTATATATATATATTGAAGGTGAATAGGCGACGGTTAATATGAATGGGAAAGCTCGGCTAATGTTGTAACCCTCGGATGACAAGTAGGCTAATTTATAATAACATCTGCCAGTTATAAAAGAAATATAGCAGCCCAACCGGCTAGCACGATCACTTGAAAACAAACAATGTTAAGTAATGCTTAGTTATGACATGTTAATTATTTTAAGTAGAAAATTTATTATGGACTGAGTGAATATCATTAAAGATTTTGTAGAGTTGGTTTAATAAAAAAGAGATCTTAGAGTTAATATTAAAATGTGGCTATAGGAGGCTTAGCTGTACATGCACGAGGAGGTTAAAGGAAAATTTTGAAGTGGGATAGATTAAAACACAAATAACAAAAATTTTAAACACGCAAGACATGTGGCTCATACTTATAATCGTCTCCCCGTAAAAATGTTTTATGTATGGACTCGCAGTGGCATCTCCATTGACTTGAAATCTAAAACGACAAGTTTTAAGTTTAAAAATGTTAAATAGTATAAATCGAAAGTTACTTTTAAAACTTTCTAGAAGCTCACATTCAATCACAAAGAGAAGACGTGGCACAAAATAGCAATGTAAAATCATACAACAAAGCCCAAATGCGTTTGACTTTTTGCTATTTGCCGGTTACTACAGCGAGTACAACCAATTTTTTCCTTTTTATGAGATTATGATAAAATTTATAAACAAATTCACAAAATGTTAGAAACATTTGAAACAAATAAGGCTCTTTTTTCTGTTTTCTTTTCTTTTTGAAAGAACAATGCTCCGACATTCATCCTCTACTAAATCAATATCACAAGTGGGCACGAATATTTGAGAACTAGACCGTTTCTTGCTTACATTGTATTTTGTATCTAATCAATACAAACTCTCTTATTTTTCTCTTGTAAATAAGTATCTAATTAATTTAGTTGAACCTGGTCACAAAAGCTGCTTCCACCCAAATTACAACATTCCCATTGCACCCCTCTCCTAAGTGTAGCAAAATGACATAATTAAGGTCCTAATTAGGACGCAGATCATGCCCGACACGTTCCCTTGTTAACTCCTCCCACTGACCACTATTTCCACGCCGATCCCCTCGCACGAGTTGACTATCACCTCCAAAACCCATATATTCCCCACCTTCACCACCTCCTCCCCTACTTCGCCTCACCTCCGCCTCAGCCATGGCTTCTTCTCCGGCGACCACCGCCCTACACCTCTTCATCGCCGCAGCCCTCCTCTCAGCCGCCTCCACGGCCTCCGCCGCCTGCTCGGCCAGCAAAGCGTTTTCCAACAACCGAACGTTCGCCGCCTGCTCCGACCTCCCCTCCCTCGCCGGTGTCCTCTACTGGACCTACAACCTGCAGAGCTCCTCGCTCTCCCTCGCCTTCTCCGCCCCCCGCCGAGGCCCACCGGGTGGGTCTCCTGGGGAATCAACCCCTCCAAGCCCGCCATGATCGGCACCCAGGCCCTCGTCGCCTACAAGCTCCCCAACGGCTCCGTCGCCGCCGTCACCTTCAACGTCAGCGAGTTCGCCATCAAGCCCTCGCCCATCAACTACCCCGTCTCCGACTTCGCCGCCGAGAGCGACGCCGGCGGCATCGTCATCTTCGCCACCCTCGTGCTCCCCGCCGGCACCACCACCGTCAACCAGGTGTGGCAGGTCGGCCCCGGCGTCACCGGCGGCATTCCCGCCAAGCACGACTTCGGCCTGACAACCTCAAAGCCGCCGGCGAGCTCAACCTCGTCGGTGGCGGGTCCGGCACCCCATCGGCGTCCCCCGGTCCGTCGTCGTTGCCGCCGCCGTCGCTGCCTTCTTCCGATGCAAACGGTCCGACGCCGGCGCCGTCTGCGTCATCGGCAGTGGGGGTTACGACGTCGTGGCCCGCGGCGGTAGTGGCTACGGTGGCGCTTCTCCTACTCCAGCGCTTGCATTAAAGTCGATCGCAGTGCATTGAATAATAAAGATTACAATGACAACGTTTGATCTTACCCATCATCATTATATCTTGTTATCGTGTTTTGATTATTTTTTTATTAGTGATAGCTTTGAACACAACAAAATATGCCCTCTATGATATCGAAATTAATATTCAGACTTTGTTCTTGGAATGTGAGATCCAACTATTCAAGTGTGTGTTGATCGATCCAATATGTTTTGGTCCAGCTGCAATTCACTCTGTTCTTTTTAAAAGGTGAAACTTTCGTGTTGTCATGTCACTATATATGTAGGCCATGACCCTTCCGGTTTTATCAAATTTATAGCATATGGTTGTCAGCCCATTGTTGGACTCAAAAGAGTTCATGATTTTTTTATGAAGGATTCGGGCTCATACGTATTTTGTTGTTTTGTTTAGTGGAAGTTAGGAACTGGGATCTGTTTGTTTGGACTATTTGTGGTGTCACGCACATGGCCGATTTTTTCGAAGGGAAGAAGTGAGACGGGGCACGGTCACATGAACATCACAAGGGCTCGCCGCTAGAGGATCAGCATGGATGTTGATGCTACTTCACTGGTCTGGTATGTTGAAGTATCCAGACGGCTTTGGCTTTGACTTCTAAGTGAAAATTAATCTTCTCTATTGATCGTTGCACTGAGTAATGGGATTTATGAAGATTTTATCTTCTTTGAGTCAGTTTGAATCTTCCAGGCTTGACATGAAGGTCCAATGCGGATGAGTTGTTTCCTTGTATCCATGTTTCCCAATTCTGGGCACATGATTGCAGGTGCAGTTTGCAATGATATATCCTTAGTTATATTTCTTTTGGAAAGCAAGCAAGGCTTTGCTTTAGATGATTGTACCTAGCTGATTCATCTCAAGCAAGGCTGCAGGGACTGTTTTTTGGCCTTTTTTTTAGAAAAAAGACTGTTTTTTATTTTGTGGGCTTACAGCTATTGGCCTTGAAAGGCCTTGAATCGAGGACTTTACCGAAATTAAGGCGAGAAATAACAAGTCTGCATCTACAACTGTAGGACTTGCATGCACGAGCATTGCCCGTATGAACAAGTTCCATGGGAAAAAATGACAGTTCATGTGGCTTTGGGGAAAAAAAAGTTCAACAGAAAAAGAACTTCCTTGCAAATATTCGTGGCCTCAGGTAGCTACTAATCGAAAATTATATGCTGACGACCATCATGCGAAGAACTCAATATTATATATAATATATATAATGCATTTATGAAAATGAAGGCCATGCATGAATCGAGCTGTCTCAGCTGATCTCAAGCCAATGAGAGCACGAGCAGTTCAACAAAAAAATGAAGCACAAGCAATAGAATGTGCTAAACTGCAACGTACTTTATAATGTAGATATTTCAAGACTCATTCGTTAAAAATTGAACTTTTTTTTGCCAAAGTAAACATGAAAAAAATGTCAACTTTACGCTAAATCTTGAATGTTTTATCGTCTGATGATGGGAATCCGTCATCCTTACCAAACATCCATGGAGGCAATATTTGTCGCTACACAAGCCAACGATACCCTTTGTCTGCGTACCATTTCAAGAGCATACATCGAGTAACATAAAAGCTGATCAAGTGGGTATCTCCATACAGGCATCAGTCCCCTTGGCCATTCCCTCTTCACAAAATAAGCTCGTTATTTTGTCACAAAGTTCGTTTCTTACAAGTATATGGTCAATTTCCAAGTATCTTCTAAATGAATGGGTTTTGGCTCCTGTAGAGATGCCCAGCGTCCCCATCCTTGATCCTCCCGATCATCAACGATGGTCTCCATCGGATTATCATCGGAAGGAGCCAAAAAATGTTGAACCTTTGCATGAACAGGCGCATTTTTTGGCTTAACCAGTGCATTTGTATGCCACCCGTTAATGCGAATCCAGAAAGCTTGTCATAATCTTTCATGGCCAATGTGATCCCACAACGTAGACGTTAGAGTTCTTCATATAACTATTCCCCTCCTTGCAGATGATTGATTACATATATAGAAACTTTCCCAAATATAATTTACGGGACCATATTATTAATTGTAATGCGTTGAAATGCATACGGGTAGGTTGGACTTTGGTGCTAATTTTGATTTGTAAAGAGACCAGCTTTATCATCATATTATTACATCAATAGCCACCTTCGTACATATGTATAAATTAATATTTAATGCACTGTACTGAACATTTTTTTAATCATAACTCACTAAGGGCTATTTGTAAAGAATAACTCGTTAAGTTTGGACGAGGACATTCAAGCTTTGCAACAGCTTGAAGTTTGGAGTTTTGAACTTCTTAATTTGTAACTCAGAAATGTCGGTCGGGCTTACCCTGTCGGCAACCAATCGACTCAAGCTGTTCCAAAGTGCAGTCTAAGTTATTAATTAATTACTACTAATATTTAACAAGCAGCATTTGTGTCTGTATACACCTTATCTACAACAAATTAAACAATAAAACATGCTTAAAAAAAGAAACACAATAAATTATTTCGTCAGATAAAAATACGATCTTTAATACAATGCTAGGCTGGTTATCGGACGGTTCACCCTTTGTAATGCTGATGGTTGACTCACTTCATGTTGACGTAGAGTAGTACACATGATCCCATCCCATCCCAAATATGTATACTCTTTTTTTTAATCTTAGGATTCCTTAAGCTGTCATAAGATTCTGGACTCACATAACATAAGTTTCAGTAGGCAGTACAGCCATTTGGATGGAAAATGAGTTAATACTTTTAAATTGTATGTTTGGAGTCAAAATTGAACGATTCATTTGCACATAAACATATAGAAAATATGTCAAGCGAGAAATCATACCAAACGCGACTCACAGTGGAGATAAACTTAATTAAATAATTCAGATAAACTATATTTATATGAATAATTAAGTAAATTATATTCATATGATATTCAATGAAATATATTCTAATCTAATTTAATGATAAGATAAATTATAATAATAAAATTTTTATTATTTTTGTTGTAATTTAGTTGGTTAAACTTTTTATTTTTAATCTTAGCCTAATTTTGAGTCCCTCTTTTATTGATATTAGAATAGATATATATCAACCATGGTAAAAAAAGAAACTAAAAAACTTTTAAGAAAAAAGCAAAAAGAAGAAGGTCAACAAGGACGTCGACATCTCCAATGATGAGGATATGTTTATATGTAATTTTCATGAACGTACGTCTTTCTTTATCGAGTGGGGGTTTTATATCAATCTTTATCAAAGTAGTAATCTTTTAGTTATGACGTTGCTCAGACTTCAAATCAGGCTGCATGCATGCAATTAAAAATGGGAAATCCATTTGACCCACATTCACGAGCATATAAACTCTTTTTCAGAATCGAAAACATGCAAATTAAGAGGTCACTTTTATAAAAAACTACAAAAGAGGAAACAACCATGTTATTAGTTTGTAACAATAGTCGTCTGCCCTTAATTTGTGTGCCAACCAAGCCTGTTAGTTGTATAAAGTGTTGTCCAAGGGTTCCCACAAACAAGGTATCTGGTTTGATCCTAAGTAACAAATGTGGGACTCGGCTTTAGGTTTTAACCATGTCGGCCTCTTCATCTATGAATTTAAATTTTATAAACACCGTTTCATATCGAATTTGAGTTTAATATTATTATATATGTATTGTAATAGTAAGTTCTCAAATAAAAAACTTTAATACAGTGCCTTTACGTGCCCCTCTAACTATTTTAAAATATTATTTTCAATTTCTCATTTATAAAATATTATTTTAATTAAAATTTGTCATGCGTTCTCTAATTATTTTATAACATTATTTTTTATTCATAAAATTAAATTAAATTATGACTTTATCTTCTATTATTATAATAATTATAATTAAAAATATAAAGTTTAAATCACTAAAACGGCACTTATTTTAAGTTTGACGGTGTTATATGATTTTTAATTAATTATTTTTTATATTGTTTATTATTTTTAAGTTATTTTAATTTTAACAATAAATTTAAATTGACTTAGAATATGACGGGTGCATATTAAATAATTTTAAATATGATTTATTTATAATATTTGATTTTTTATAGTATATATTTATTTGTTAGTCTTGTATATTATATCTATTTTTAAAAATTTTAATATATTATCATTTTTAATTATTCAAAATTCAACAATTTATTAATTGCATCAATCTTCTTACTTAAGAAAACTTAAAATAACATTTTGTTTTACATGATTTAGATTTTTTATTTTTAATTATAACAATTAAAGGATAAATTTTTAATTTAATATATTTTTGTGAACAAGAAATAAAGAATAATAATATCATAAAATAGTTAGAAAATATATACGGAAATCCCAATCTTAATTAAATTAATATTTTTATAAATTCAGATTAAAAGATAATATTATAAAGCATTTATTAAAAACTCCAATTTTATAGATTTATTAAAAACTTGTCGATCTCCGTTCTTTTATATCCCACCACCACGAACACTCCTTCCCTTCCAACGAGTCATGGCTCGCGCTCTCCTCCTGGCCGTTGCCGTCGTCGTCGCCGGCCTCTTCTCCTCCGCCGCCGGCGCCTGCTCCTCCCAAACGTTCTCCGGCAACCGGCTCTACAACCTCTGCGCGGACCTCCCAACCCTCTCCTCCTCCCTCCATTGGACCTACGACCCCTCCTCCTCCTCCCTCTCCCTCGCCTTCGTCGCCGTCCCACCCAGCCCTGCCGGATGGGTCGCCTGGGCCGTCAACCCCACCGCCTCCGGCATGGTCGGTGCCCAGTCCCTCGTCGCCCTTCACCTCCCGGACGGCTCCCTCTCCGTCAAGACGTTCAACGTCAGCAGGTACGGCCCCGTCTCCCCGTCGCCGATTGCGTTCGACGTGTCGGATACGGAGGCCGAGTACGCCGGCGGGGAGATGCGGATGTTCGCCCGCGTGGCGCTACCGGCGGGGTTGACGAAGGTGAACCAGGTGTGGCAGGTTGGGCCGTCGGTGACCAATGGGTTGCCGGATAGGCATGCGTTTGATCCTCCGAATTTGAATGCCAAGGGGACCTTGGACCTCACTAAGGGCGAGGCCGTTGCTACTGGAGGAGCGGATTCCAGAGCTAGGAACAGGAACGTAAGTATTTGGTTCTTCCATTCATTCACTTCTATAAAGATTGCGACTTTTGATTGATTGGTTGTTGGAGAGATGAACTTTGATGAATATTCGCATTCGGAGATTGATCTATTTGAAAAAGATTGTTTTTTTAATCAGTTTTTCGTATACGTATGCATGGTTTTAGTGGGAGAAAATAAGTCTCTTTTGTTTTTTTTTGGGTGTTGAGTAGTTTTTTATGGCAAGAAATCTCTGTAATTGATTTGGGTTTTTCCTTAATTATTAGTCTCAAAGAACAGGGCTTCTATACTATTATATTATTAGTGGTTGAAATTTTGTCTTTTTTTTCCCCCAACGCTGTTGAAATTTTGTCTCTCTCAATGGTGTTTTGGTCAGTTGAGTCAATATTTTGAAGTCTTATTCACAGCGATTGTGATCTATTGGTGTGTCCTCTCTGGTTTGAATTATGAGACAGTTAAGTAGTTATATGGTCATCACTCTGCTTGTTTACTTCCTTTAATCAAAGAAACAGTGTTGATTGATGCTTAGTAAAAAAATAATCGTGTTGATCTATTCATTTTTTTTGGTCCTTTGGATGTAGTTTTGCTATAGTTTGTTGCTGTAGAATAGAAAATGGGCAAGTGTCTCGTTGGTTCCAATATTCATTTAAACAAAACTGCATGATTTGGATTTGGATATATAACAGAATGGAAAGCTCTAATCTGGCATGAAACTGCTAAAAATAGTTGATGCGTCACCCAGTTCGCTATGTGCATTTTTCTGTTGCTAATCTGGGAGAAGCGTAAATTATACTCTGCTTCGTTGTCGGTTCTTATTTGATTAATCTGAAGCTGTTGATGTTGGCATGGAGTGGAATTTTCATTCATCATATCATATGGGAGTAACAAAGTTTAAAAACATGGTGAAGTTTACAACTCACTTCCTCTATGTTCGTAATCAGACTATCTAAATACTCTGGTTGTTGGTGTTCTAGATTCATGGAGTCCTAAATGTTGTGAGCTGGGGAATTCTAATGCCGATAGGAGCGATCATAGCAAGGTACTTGAGGACGTTCAAGTCTGCAGACCCTGCTTGGTTCTACCTCCATGTAACCTGCCAATTCTCAGCCTATGTTATTGGTGTTGCTGGGTGGGGCACTGGACTCAAGCTTGGGAGTCAATCCAAGGGAGTTGTCTACTCTACACACAGGAACATTGGGATTGCACTGTTCTCTTTGGGAACTTTACAGGTTTGTTTTCCTTCACATTGAAGTTCATCTCCACGGAAGACATGGTCTAGGTCGCCTTTATCAGTTGAGATCTTTCATTACAGAGTATTTTCCACTACAGCTTTTGCCTTTTGGTGTTGCCAAAAATTGTTGGGCAGTTGTGATATTTTGTTGGTCTGATGGAACCTCAACTTTCTTGTTCCTTAGGTATTTGCACTGCTTCTTCGACCTAAGAAGGAACACAAGCTGCGTTTCTACTGGAATATCTACCATCATACTGTAGGATACGCTGTCATCATCTTGACTATCATCAACATCTTCCAAGGTTTTAACATACTGAATCCGGAACAGAAGTGGAAGATTGCTTATACTGTTGTGCTCTGCATTCTGGGTGCGATTGCAGTAATTTTGGAATCGGTTACGTGGGTCATTTTTATAAGAGATAAATCTGACAAAACAACCAGGCTTTCTGATAGATCGGATGCTGCAAATGGTTCTAGTGTATGATAAATTCTGAAACGGTGGTAACTGGTTGCATCTGCTCCTACTACTGGAAAGCAATTCGTTCGGTGCCCTGTGTGCGCGATTGGTTGTGTTGGTTTTCTTGGGTAAAATAATGAAATGAAGGGTTGCAAAAATTATAATATATATTAGGATGCTATCTTCGGGTTTTATTTTTTCTTACTTTCCTTTGTACATAACTGTAAATTATTTTGTATTTGAGTCTATCCGAGAATGCCCTTCTCTGAAGAAATTGGTTGCTGTATTTTGGGCAACAAGCAGTATTCGTTACTAATGAAGCTTCTTTTCAGCGCATTATTCTTGGATGATGCTTAGGCCTCAGAAACTCTTTGACCTTCTTGTTTTTATCTTGTAAATAAATTTGTCACGTTGAAGATTTGAACAGATTGAAATAAAATGCTCCTTAAAGCTTGAACATGTTAAGTGGACGTTGTTAGGCATGTCGGGCATGCAACTCGTTTCATGCCAAGCGAGCATTGTGATTGAAACCGATAGTCCAAAGATATAAATCAAGATGTTTTGGTGGAGGGGTTACAAGAGTCGAGAGACATCTGAGTGCCCTTGTAAGGATTCCCAATAAAGCACCCTATCCAGCCAAAGACGTCAACAAAAACAAAAATGAGATGAAAATGTTGGTGAAAGACAAGTTGATTGCAACCTCTTTTTAATTATTTTTTTGATAAAGCACTGCGAGTTTCCTTTTTAACCAGACAATCAACCGCATGGCTTAAAGCAATCAAGCTAGCAATACATCACAGAGAAGATAAGCAAATCTTCCTGTTTAGAGATTGAGACCTATTATGACGCCAACTCATTACATCCTACCAAACAAATAAGCATATCAGAAGGGCGGAGTATGGTTTGATTAAGCCGATCGAACCAAACCCATTTTGAGAATTTGATTCAGTGCCACTTTAGTTTGGGTTATAAATTATAATTTGATTGAAACCAAAATACCAATTAATTCGGTTTTTGATTGAAATAAAAAATACCAATTAATTCGGTTTTCGATCGAAACCAATCTAAACCAAATAAACAGAAAACCAAACCAAACCGTCATAAAAAAGAAGTAAATTGACTTTGGTTAATTTGTCGGAGAAATAGGGGGAGTGGGATGTTAAGTTTTGAATTTGGATAATTTGGTTGAGAACTAATTAGGTTTGTTTAGTTTGGTTACCATTTGCATTTCTTATTTTATTTGGTAACTAAACAATATAACTTTAGTTTGTTTGAGTTTCCAGTTCGGTTTAATTTCAACCATACAGACCTAATGATCAACCCCATCGTTACTGCATAACTTTGGTTTCAATTATGTCTTATGCCTGTTAGTTCTGAAACATACTGATTAATGAGGTATTAAAGTGGGGAGAATCTTGACACCCTATAAAAATATTAAGAGAAGTTACAAAGCAGCATGTCATGCTTGCTTTGAAGTAAAAAAGAAAAAGGAAAAGGGCATGCTACCAGTAGGAGTTGCCACCTGCTCATAAAGAATAATTCTCTACAATAAGAGCGAACAAGTTGGTCCATGAGGTAGAGTGATGATGGTAAGGTGTATCATTAGTTGCCATTGAGCTTTTCTTTTAATATTTTTTAGAAAGAATTAAACTACAAAACTAAAATCCATGTAATAATGAACTTTGCATGGATGGTTCAAAGCAAGGCCACAATGCTAATAAAGTATGCTTCAGAGCATGAAAGTAAAGGAGTAAGAAAAAACCAGATCTTCCTTGCAGTATAAAGGATATACTTTCTGTGGACAGAAGTTGGAGAAGATAGCTAAACATGCCATATGAGTAGTTTGTTATGATAGGACCTTTGAAAAGCTTCACTCTTCAATTCAAAGCAATGTATCATACAACGGTGATAGATTCCCATATCAGTGGACGATCTTTAGAACCTGCTTTTGAAATAAATTTTGCAAAATTTCACCTGGAGAGTTGAATTTGCTCCGACATTCCACATAAAAGCTGCGTAAGAATATATGTTTCCATGTCTGATGTCCCTTTATTACCCCGCCAAGTTCGGCCTCCACTTTCTTATTGATGTTGAAAGAGCTTATCAGCCCACTAATGAAAGTGATTTGAACACGTCCCTTTGAGAGTGAAAACATAATCATTTAAGACAATACAAGTTACCAAATTTTTAATTCGATGATCACTTTGAATGACTAAACGTCTCCTTCAATGAACACATGATCATCGAGTAAGTTTAGCTAAAATAAACTATGACAAAATTGATTAAAACATAATAAAACTAACAAAAGAGGTGAAGACATCATTCTTCATAAGGGCTTGTTTCCTTGATCTCACCATCTGATCTCCTTGAAGCAACTGTGCGTGGAAGTGGCTCTTATAGAGGTCCCAGAATTCATCCCTGCATATGCCAATTAGTATTGAAGTAAGGTCATCAATGGTGTAGGTCATTTCTTTTGCCAACTAGTTAGAAGCAGAATGGCAGCTACAATGTCAGCCAAGAGATTTAATATGCTTTTTATTCTATTGACTCCTAAAGGGACTAATCTCCCTAGATTTAACATGGGTACACACAAAGACGACTGCTTACTTCACCTGTTCACCATATTTCTTTTAGAACGCTATATCTTCTCTGGTTAAATCGCCAAAACCCTTACATTAAAACTGATAGTTTTGCAGTTTATTGGAAGACCCTCGTCTCCATTCCACGCTTCTGCATCACCTTAAATCAAGCAGCTCATTTCTACACAACCATCAACATTTAATCATGTCCCTAGCAATTCAGTATACGCCAATTAGTATAAAAATTAGGTTCATTAATGGCGCAGGTCATTTATTTTGCCAACTAGTTAGGAGCAGAATGGCTGCTAGAATATCAGCCATAGTGATTCAATAAGTTTTTTATCCATTGACTACTAGTCTCCTCCCTATATGAAACATGGGTACAATTATACAGACTTTTGGCAGCTTCACCATATATTTTTTTACAACGGTATATCTTCTCTGTTTAAAATCACCAAAACCCCTACATCAAAAGTAATAACCCCATACAGTTGAATTACATTTACATCAGATATATTAACTGTTGATTTTAAAGAAAATGCAGGAGCCAGTTAATCTGTTTCTGTTGTTTGTTATCATCATCATCCACCTGACCTCAAATAATTAGCTTTGGAGATACGGATCCTTTTCTTCCAGTTCATCTGAGTGTATACCGTATCTATGTTCAATATTCAATCCAAAATATCAATGTGTTTTCATAATTTTGGTCATCATTTCTTGTTCTGTCTACTTTTCTGCATGATTGAGAGGGTGATATTTGTGTAACTATGTTTTATGGTTCAGTAACGCCTAAACTGGATTGCAAAACAATACCACTGTGCATACACGGTAAACAGGTTAGAACTTGGTCGTGTCAATAATTTGGAAAGTTTAAGTTCAGTTAGATATGTGAGCTTTAATGGGCTTGGCATGTATTTTTCTCATCTTGATGGCTTGCAAGTTGATGGTTCATGTTTGGTAGTCTGCCATCATTTAGGATGAAATCTTAATTCTTTTTGTATTCCATTTCCATAAGACCATTGTACAACTTTATCTTACTTCTATTGAGTATTCAACTTGCATCTAGCAAGAAAGAAATAAATGACCAATGATTTCCTCCTTAATTTTTTTATTTTAACCAGCTTGGAGGGATTGTTGACACACACATGTTTACAGGCTCAAATAATTTTCTTTTTAGTAGTGCTGTTATATATAAGGATTTCAATGTTTTAGCATTTGTGTTATTTGAATTTGTATAAACTGCATATAGCTGGAGTTCTATCGGCCAAAAGGCAGTAATGTTCATCTTTTAGTGTTGCTTTGAGATCTGAAAAATTCGAAGACCCATCATTTATTGTGTCATATTAATATGCTCCATCTATTGCTGTTGATCAAGTTGATTATTTATCAAAGGTTGAAACGGGAAGATGTGTTTTATTTCTTAGGGACATTTTTGCTGACACAAATATACTCCAAGGTGCCATTTTCCATGAAAACTGTACAGAAGATGCTGAAGAGGATGAAATATTTAAGCTGGATCAAGGCTCTTTAGGAAATAGTAAAAGAGAAAACCTTGCTCCACTTCAATCAAAATTTAAATCAACAGGGAAAGCTAAACCGGCTGCGCACCGGGTAGGGGTTTTGTTTATTTTAATAAAGTTCATAGGATGTAGTTGTTCTGTTGGCAATTGGCATACTGGCTTTCCTTCTTTAGTGTTGCCAAAACATATGTAATAGAAATTGATCATGGCTGGTTGTTAATGTACACGGCCCCCCAGATCATATGTTTGGTTTAGATCAGTTGAAAAAGGGTTACATATAAAATAAATACCATATTACTACAGAAGAAACTGGATTATCTATCATTACTGAAAATGTTTGCCATTTCAAATATAGGTAGAGTTAGTGCAGAACTTGAATGGTGGACAGTGCAACAACTTTTCTTTTAGAAAGCTCACTTTGAGATTGTACCATTTTGATTATCTGGTGGAGTTCACTAAGAAGATTATATAAGAGTGATAATCAGCAATTCATTTGTCTTAATTGATCAACGTCTTAGTAGAATTATGCTAGCTTTTAGTTTGGTGACTAAGAATGTACCAATGCTATGCTGACAGGTTGATGCATTCGATGATCATTCTTATATGGGCCCAGTTTTTTTGTTTTCTCAAGAGCACAATAGACTTTTTGTGATCTTCCTGGACCCTGCACATACTGAACCTTTGTGCTCCAAATTGATTATTTTGTAATGCACTATTTGCTTAAAATTAAATATTTTTTATTTTGAATGTCTTGTAAGGTTTCCTTGCTCGTGCTAAAGGCATACCAGGATTGGAGTTGTACCGACTTGCCCAAAATAAGAACAGGAAGCTTGTTCTTTGTGGACACTCACTTGGTGGTGCGGTAAGTATTATAGTTATTTTTTATATGGAACTGATTGTATAATGATGGTTTTTGTTTGGCATATTTACTTGTTGTGTGCAGTGCTTCTTTGGCTAGATTTACATTTACCAGCCGCTTTTCATGATTTCAATTGACAAGAGTGTTATTTTTTCTATATGCACTGTTTGTCATTTGTATTAGTTGTGAACATTTCCTGCTGTAAACAGCATGCTAAGGCATTTATGAATTTGACCTATTTGTTGATGTTAGGTGGCTGCCTTGTCAGCCCTTTCTATTTTGAGAGTTATTGCTGCTTCTTCCCTTTCAAAACCTGGGGGAAGGTATCAGTCAAATGTATAACATTTTCTCAGCCACCAGTTGGAAATGAGGCCTTGAGGGAGTGAGTTCTGCACCTTTTGCTTTCCTCTTTGTTTTGTACTGCAAGTCAACATACAGGTAATAGATGTCTTTTGTGTGTATCTGTCTACTTTTTAGTTTTGTCCACAGGAAAGGATGACAAGCCCATTTTAAGTCCTATTGCATACATGAGGATTTGGTTCCTCGCTTCCTGTCTCCTGCATATTTTCATCACTACAACTCCCAAAATATGCAATCCTCTTTTGATTTAGGATCAAATCAACAAGAGGAATCATTTGGGAAAAACATTAAAGTAGATGGAGAACCGCAGCTTGTCTTGGGACTAGGCCCTGTCCAAAATTCTTTTTGGAGGTTATCATGGCTTGTTCCATTAGAAGGAGTCCAGAAACAGTTTAGTAAGTTAAAGGGAAGTAGAAACCAGCAGGAACAGGATGTCAAATATCTTTCATCTGTGGATACCAACCCTGTAGCAATCGCATCGCTCAATAATGGTGATCATGCTCCTCAATCTCTTGAAATTCAAGAGGGATCTGATGGTGTTTCTTTGACTCCATTACCTGATGCTAATGGTGGGCCTCCTGATGCAAATTCTGATCGTGTGGCTGCTAAAAATGATACTAGAAGTAGCAACTCTGGAAGATGGCACAGAATGCCTTCTTTACCATCATATGCGCCCTTTGGCGAGGTTGTCCATTTTCTATACTCTGCATGGATATAGTTAGCTTTACCTTTTTAACTCACTATCCGATCTACTTGCAGCTTTACTTACTCGGTAATTCATCTGTGGAGGCACTCTCGGATTCTGAGTATTCAAAATTGACATCGGTATGACTTATTCTACTTTTTTGGTCCTATTATAATGAAACTCATATATTCTATAATAATTTCATTCGATTTCATGGAACTCATCTGGCTTGCTATCTTCGGGCAAAGGCATTTGCAGATGAAGTCTGTTATTGCTGAATTGAGGGAGAGATTTCAATCTCATTCAATGAATTCCTACAGGTTTCGCTTCCAGAAGTAATTACTGTTGAACTTAAATTAGTTGGTTGTCGTTTCATGTTTGTGCAGGGTTTGAAATAGGAAATAAAACTTCTGTGCTCAAGTTTGATCTTGGCCGTTGGATTAGCATCCAACGGCCAAGATAAAAAAACAACATAGGGGTGGCCGCCGGCGCCGCCGCAGCAGCGACGGCGGAGGGGGCGGCCGGCAACGGCGACGGCCAGGGGGGCGGCGGCGACAGGGGACGGGGGTGGTCCAGGGGCGGGGACGGGGGGGGGACGGAGCAGGTTGGCGGGCGGGGGCGCGGCGGGCGGGGTACGGCGACGGGGTGGCGGGCGGGGGACGGGGCAGGGTGGCGGGCGGGGGCACGGCGGGGTGGCGGGGCGGCGGGCCGGCAGGGGAAGAGGCGGGGCGGCTAGATCCGCCGCCCCGCCGCCGGTGGTGGGGGGAGGTCGCCGCCCCGTCGGCCGGGGGCGGCGACGGGCGGGGCAGGGGGGTCGCATCGGCCGGGGTGGCGGCGGCGGCGCTTGTTTTTTTTTTCATCCAACCGTTGGATTGAATCCAACGGTTGGATGGCTCAAGCACAGGCAGCTTGCCTGAGCACAGTAAATGCATGCTCTTTGAAATAACTAGATAATCATTTCAATTTATTGAGTGATTGCTAGATTTTTTGGGCATTGAGTGTCAAAGATCTTTACAAAGGTTCAATTACTTCTTTTTAATCATAAGAACTAAATTGCAAAATCATGTGAGTTGTCAGAAAATATGGATTTCGGTTATTAAGTCATTTTTTGCTTCCCTTAAAACTTTTGATGCGGCAAGATGTCATTTTCTGGAAAACAAAGACAAGGGTGGAATTTAAGACGTTAAACTGAATATTCATAATCATTATTTTGTTGGAGTTGAGCGAAGGTCCCCTGAATTAGTTGCTTTCTTGTATAAACTAGGGCACTTAAGTTTGTAAGTAGTAAGTTAATGGAAAATGTGCACTAATTGTTAAACTATGTCAATTTAGGAAAAGCTTTTAATCCGTTGAGCGTGTCCGTTTTAGTTTAATTTTGAATGAGGGAAACTGTTTTTGTTATTGGTGATGTTTATTTCCATGATAGTCAGGCCACTTTATGAATCTTGATAAATGGCTTTCGTCTGTTAGTTTATTTTTCTGCTTAACTCCATTCTTTGTGCATTGTGGTCCCAAGCCCTAGAGGAGGGTTGGTGTCAGGAAGAGGAAGGGCATCCTTCAATCTGAAATTTTGTCATTTGTAATTGCGTGGATCCTAGTTTTAAATCCATATCCCCAGCACTCCCTGTGTATCAGATGGAAGAAAAATAAGAAGAATTTTTGTTATGGTTGAAGTTAATGTTATTATTGAGTGAATAAATCATGTTTCTTCTTACTTTATTCATTGCAGAATCTATGACCTTTGCATGTGCACTAATGCTTCTGCTTTCTTGGGAATGGAGCAGTTGCCTCAGTTTCCCCACTTGCAACAATGGCTGGGGCTTGCAGTTGCCAGTTCTGTAGAACTTGGCCATATTGTAGAGTCGCCTGTTATTAAAACAGCCACATCTCTTGTTCCTTTAGGATGGTATGGTGTTCCAGGTGCAAAGAATGTGGAACCTTTACAAGTTGACATAACTGGCTATGGGCTTCACTCGTGTACCCTAGTTCAGGCACAAGTTAACGGGAAGTGGTATGCGGATAAAATTTTTTGTACTTCATGTTATGTTGTAGTTTTATAGTTCTATCACAGTCATCATCATCACCTCCTTTTCCCTGCTGGAGTGAAAGATAATTTGGAAGCCTGAATGTGGTCTAATCCATTGCTATATTAGTTCTTGAGGTGGGTCGGGGATCACTACTGATCCAGTTATAACCTTTCAGTGGCTGTAATATTTTTAGGTGTTCCACTGAAGTTGAATCATTGCCTTCTGTACCATCATATTCATCAAATAGTGAAGCGTTGACCAATTTACAAAAAGATGAAGAGTATTGGTTGGGCCTCAACTAAGACGGGCAGGAAAAGATCAGTTAGCTTCAGATTCTTCATCTCCCATGTTTCCTTCTTTGAGCACCGATTCTGGCGACTCATTTCATTGCATGAGGTCCCTTGGTGATGAAAACACCGTTCCGGAGGACTTGTTGTGATTTGTTGTCATGTACTAGTGATTTTGTAACAGTGTCTAAAGAAGCTTTTATCCGGACTCGTAAAGTTTGCTTTGTTGGACTGGAGGTATAAAATTAGTTGTCCCTGGAAAGTAATGTTGTGATTTTCTTTTGGCAGGGTTCGGGCAAAACTTCTTTACTAAATGCAATAGAGGTCGAGGACAGCAAGAAGACAATATTAGTTCAGAGCTATCACATCTAGATGTGAATAACCACAAAGCAGTAGCTGGTGGTGTGTGATACTCTGTTTCTAAAGGAGTGAATTTGCAGGTAATTACAATGTTTTTTAAGATCCCATTTTTCAGTTGGCTGAATCTGTGCTGTATATCTGTATTATCCTTGTGGCAGCTAGTATTCACCGATGGTCAATTATCATTAATATTGCAATTTATGGGAGACCCCTTTTTGAAATGGGCTACTTTTCATATGTATAAATGCGTCTGAGCAGTATTAATTTTTCCTTATTTTCTTATTGAAGTTCTTTTGGCATTTGTTGTCTGTAGAACACATACTGCTCTCTGTTGTGTGGATTATTATCTCTTTCCAAGTTTAACATAATAGTTTTACTCCATTCAACTGAATGCATTATTTAAAATTCAGGAGTTGCATTCCGAAGCAGCCCGCTTTCGAGATGAATTGTGGAGTGGCGTTCGTGATCGTAAGCGGAAAACTGATTTGGTTGTCCTCGTCCATAATTTATCACACAAGAACCCTGTATTTAGTCATCCAACAACCACAGAGCAGGAGCCAGCACTTGCTCTTCTTTTAAGGGAGGTCAAATCTCTCGGAATTCCGTGGGTTCTTGCCCTTACAAACAAATTTTCTGTGAGTGCCCATTTGCAGAATTCAGCAATTAATGCTGTGCTAAAGGTTTATCAGGTTCCTTCCAGCATGACTGCAGTGATCAATTCCTGCCCCTATGTTATGTCATCTAATTCAAATTCACCGGGATCATGGGGCCCTCGGGAGGAGATGGATCTTCCAAAGTTATTAACCGCACAAAAGCTTCTTCTTACTCTCTATTTAACTGTTTCCGCATGCCTTTTCAAAAGAGAGAGTTTGTTTTGCCTGTTGAAGGCGTTAATACCCTGTGTCACCTTGTACATCACGTTCTTCGTGACCATGAGGAGACTTCATATCAGGTAAAATGGTGCCGTCTGTTTTGTTAGTTTTCTTTCTGACTTTAAAGGTGCGTGCTGCTCTTTTCGTTGTCTATGACGAGCTGTTTTTCTAGTATGCCCAAAAGTTTCTTTTCCTTTTTTTTTGTGAATTTTGTTCACATTTTTACATTTCCTGTTAGAATTCATTCGTTTAAAGAGGCATTAGTTTTCACTTTCATTGTCAGATGATGAAGGTTTTCCTCTTTGTATGGAAATTCCAGTCTCCACTTAATGGCTCATAGTTGAGCTTGTTTTGTGTTTTAGGAACTCGCTGATGAGAGGCTTTCACTGGTGTTGGCAAATGAGCAAGCTGCAAGGGCTGCAGCAGTTATTGAACACGATTCCAAGGAAAAGGGAAGCTCGTTGACTGCAGCAGCAGAGGGTGCATCTCTTGGTGCTGTGTCTGGCGTTGATTTTAGCAGTTGCTATGGGAGCTGCTTCAGCATTGAGGAAACCATGATTCTTCTATTCTTTTGTACATGGAAATTTTTAAGTTGGGTTTCAGATAGTCTAAAACAATTTATGTAGAGCTGTTTGGCACAATTTTCTTGTAAATTATATCATTGCATTTCGAGGCTTGTATGTAGATCACAGTCGGTGATTTCCACCATTTTAATCTAATGCTATCTCAATAGTGGCAGACAGGTTTTTAATGGAGAAAGCAATCTCCGCTGGAGCAACCGAGTGCTTTCTTTTACATAATTTATTCTTTCTGAAGAATAAACTTGGCTTATATTTTCTAATCAGGATGCATTATTTTACAACTGCTGTTCATAAAGTTTGTTCCTTTTTTCTTTTTGGATTATCATCGTCTCTGCCGTGCAATTTCTGTACCTTGCTACGATTCCCCATTATGTTCCAGTAAAACTTTGGATATGTATATGCGCATGTCTGTGAAGGAAGACGAAGCCTCTTTGAAACGGCCTGATACCACTCTTTGCCTGAATTTTCGTACTCAGAACTTGGGCTTTAGGAATCCAAGCTCTTCCCCATTGTCTCATTTTATTTTTTATTTTTTCTTTTTGGTGGCTTTGGAGACGAAGATCAACGAGTGCTCAATAGCACGTTTGTTTCAACCAAGTCCGTTGTTAGTGTGATCACCTTCACCAGCAGAAAATGTCATTACCAGAGCACCTCCCAACATCCACAAAAGCTCACTCTTCAACCAATTGAGTCACCTCATTTCTTGGAGCAGAGGCTTCCATCAAAACGGACCCTTACCCACCACTCCCACCTCCTCACAGACTCTTTCAAAGCACACGGAAGTGGAGTCCCAACTCACCATTCGCTCCAAGCCGGCCTTCTAGAAGTTGACCCATAACAGATATCATGCACCAAATGTAGTGTGGCTACAATATATCGGTTGACAATGCCGTTTTGCCTCTTCTTTGATTTGTTCTTCAAAAATAAAGAACAAATGTGGTCCACTCTTCCTTTTGCTCTGATCTCTTGACTTCAATCTTGGTTGGATTTTATAGCTCTGAAACTACTCCAGAGCAACAAATGTCACGTTATCGACCAAACATATTTTTGGGTTCAACTTTCAAATATTTGGAGGACATGCATAACGAAGTGGCCTTTCTCTTAAGTGGGAATCCATTGGTTTTATTGGTTGAATCAAACTTCTCTCGCATATTGAAGAGCTAGGGACAACAGCAATGATAATCTTGACCACTTGATAATTTCCTTAGTTCTTTTCTGTTGCTTGAAGTATCGGGTAATGTAGACTGACTGATCAAGCACATGGAATGGAAGCTCAACAGTATTGGATATGCATCCATTAATATAGCAAGAGTTAAAAGCCTAATACTTTTATGTTATGTTACTGTTCTAATGCGTGAAATATTATTTTTCTGGCCTCATCAATTGTAAGATCTCATTTACTAATTATCGGCTCAACTCTGAAAAATCATGAGTGAAGTTCTCTGTAAATTTTTTTTACAGCAGTCAATGTAATTTAGCGTAAACTTTCGCATGAGGCAATGGTGATGTCTTGCTGGATTATATCTTATGTCATACATTTGTCTAGAAACGTTCACATTGAAAGCCAGCAATGGCTTCCAGGATGTTGAACTAGTATAGGCATGGTCGCTTACGTTAGAGCCACCACAAGTCTCACCCATACATATATCACAAAGATGTCAGCACTGCCCACACTATATCCAAAACTTGCCCATTACCCACAAAAAGATATATCATATATGTGCGAACATAAGATGACAAGAAAAAACAACAGCAGAAAAACGTACAAGGACGATGAAACAGACCAAGTCAAAAAGACAGCCCTGAATGCGTTGTGATATAGTAGTAGTACCCATATCTTTTTAGCTGTTTTCTTAACCCGTTGCTCAAAGTTTTCCACATCTCTACCCTTTCCTCTCCCCCACTCCGTTTATTATCCTTCTTGGAAGTTTTGGACTTGGGAATTTTTGGTGAGGCTCTGATGGCTGATAAGTGACAACCTCGCAAGGCAACAAATTGAAAGATATTTCTTTTGTGCCAGCCAGGAGATCAGAGATAACATGAACAGCATGTTTTAATTTTGATGGGTTTGATGTACTAATTGTGATGTATGGTGGTCGTTCAAAACCGTAGAAGACGCAATGCTTACGCATGGTGAATCTCAGCAAGGTGTAATAAACTAGGACGGAGATTTTGATAATAAATTGGAGGCTATTTGCAACGAGAAGTCCAAGGAACTGTGTGACACAGGCTTGCAGGTTCCCCCGAGTTTTTGTGGCAACTAATTAATTCTTCGTGTTTGTCTTCGTCTTTCCTTTGCATTTAGGCAAGGAATTGGAATCAAAGTCGTAACAAAATGCTTGTTCATAATATATTGACTTCATTTGTTAAAAGATCGGGTTCTGTTAAAAAAAATTTCCCTGGTAAATAATGGGTTTAAATTTTATAAAACTGTGACGAGAATCAGTATCACCTACACGTCGGGTAGATTTAGGACTTTATGGCATTGATTTCGTATCAGGTCCGGTTCCGGTCTTAAAAGGGCCCAAACCTACAACGACCCGACCACATATTATTTGAATTTTTGTTTCAAATTTTGATGTCTCTTTATATATTTTGGTATATACATGAAATGTCTCTGTTATACTTTATAATAAATAAGAAAAATTGTCGTAAGATATTTTAATTTTTTTAATATTTTTATATAAATGTATCTAATATATTTATTATCGGTATTTGGTTATAGGTTTTTAGACAAGATCCGGGTGGGATTTGAGTTTTTTCTTAAAAAAGTTCTTTTATGTATAGATTTGAGTTGGGTTTAGACTCAAGTCCTCCACAACCCAGAATCAATCCAACTCACTAGCAACACACTGTTGAGAACCTACCTTCGTAAAACAAAGCACGTAGATATTGTGTGCGATTATATATTTATATCTATGTAAAAAAATATTTAAATCTGTCAGAGATAGTAAATAATGAACGATATTCGTTTTTCAATACTAATAATTTAAATCTTATTACGGTTGGCGGATCTAAGTAATTAATTATCCGTAACTAGAGAGCAGGTTGATGTAAAAATAATAAAATTCCTAACCACTCAAAAAGGCTATGTATGAATCAAATATAGTGAGATGTCATTGTGACATATTACGTGCTGAGTAATAGTTAAATGAGATCAACAAGCGAGATATTCATATTGTTGACCTTTTCATTCCAATTAAATTAAATTCGGAGGCTTATTAAATTGTCGTGCAAAATAAAATCTCTATCAATCACGTCACAAATAATTTATTTGATCTAATTAAGACACACACTTGTTATAATTAAGTCACGTATTTTGAAGAAAATGTCTACATTTAAACCTTGAAGTGGCATGTAAATGATGTTTACAAAGGAAATAATTAACACTAAGAAAGTACTTTCATGTGGACATTTTAATTAATCGGTTAGTTAGTCCAAATCAAGCAAAATTATAATATTCATATATATACAAATTTCAGAAGTAATACTTAGATGTAGGTGGACTCCAACAAACACATGGGTGGGTTTAAATTTCTTCGTACGTTCACAACTCTTTGTAGTAAATGTTGCATTGTACATGAGGATGAACTCTTTTATTATATTTCATTTTATTTCAAATAATTAGGGCAAAAGTTTTAAGGACCCGACAATGACATTGATTCTTAATTGTCTCACTTTTTATGTATAAGGAATTATGTGCAGGACATCACGTTGCCCACGGCTAAACATTGATTTAATGTGCAAAACCATACATAAAAATATATATATATATATATATATATATATCAATGTAATTTAAAAATTTACTATTTAAATTAAATTGATATAATTATAATCTACATATAATATAATTTTTTAGAATGTATTTTAAAAATTTAGTCATGACTATTAAATATATTTAGCTTAATTTCTAGCCAAAATATCAATATTCGTTTTGATATGCCTGCAACTAGATTAAGGATTAGTCGAGAATTAAACCCAATCGATAATTATTAAGGGCTGTTTAGAGACACTACGTCCCTCGACGAAGGACCCCACGGGCCCAAAAATATTAGCAGAAAGTGGACACTACGTCCGGTGGATGACCGTCGGATCAATCGTGGGCCCCACGTGGCCCAAAGCGGCGGCCGATGGAGGAAGCCTGGTTGGAAACGTCATGATGACCCAAGCTCGACGCCATCCTCCCGCCCTTACCAGCAAGCATCATACCATAGGAAAGGCTGACGGTAGAGCGAGGGAGGGGAGAGTGAAAGGTTGACCCAGCCTTCGGTTAATCATCCTGTTCAATGATCCGACCATTTTCTATTCCATTACATATTAGATTTACTTGATCTGTTGCTCGTTACAGATCAACCCTTCTCGTGTCATACATTATACTACTGTTACTATATTATTGTTGTAACGTTTGATGTACGATGGTTGGAAGTTGGAACTTGCAAGTGACAAAAATCGGTTTTCAGATTTGTACGAGGGGCGGGGGGTGGGCATGGGTGCATGAGGCCTATAAACGTCCGGCTCCTACTCCTCTTTCCTGCAATATTACCAGCGGAGAAGAAGGTCGACATAGCTCTTACCCTTTGTTCTTTGAGAAGCAACATGTCCGAGCAGGGCGGTATCGAGAGGCCGAGGTCGGTTGTGAAGAAGGTGTTGGCCAGGCAACAGCGTGAGGGTGAGGGAGCGGTTGTTAGGCGAAGCATTGGCAGGTTGCTTTTTCTTTTTTCTTTTTTTTATTGATTGTTTGATCTTGTGTCCTACATGCATGTAGTTTTTTTTTTGGGAGTTCTGTTGTTATTCTTTCTTTGTTCATTGATTGATGGTTTAATCCTTGTCGATGTTTTTGTGGTGATTATAGGATGGAGTTGCGTTCGTTGGACCCTTTTCTCATGCTGGATGAATTCTCGGGTTTGATCTATGAACGATTGGTTTTGTTTATATCATTTTGATTGGTATTATGATTCAATATTTTGTCTTACATGCCTTTAATGCCTGTTCTTCAGTTACACCACCGGCCGGATTCCCTGATCATCCTCACAGAGGTCTGATTATCATATATATTTATTTCTCATCTGAATCACAAATTTATTTTTCTTGGCCTTTTAGCTGATATGTTCTTGCCTCTCATTCTTCTCTCCTGTAATTCCAGGTTTTGAGACGGTGACGTACATGTTGGATGGAGCTTTTAGCCATCAAGATTTTGCTGGGCACAGGGGAACCATCAGAACGGGAGACGTACAGGTTAGAGCTTGGAAAAACATAGCGAATTCTAGAATCAGTCGGTTGATGAATCATTAGAACAAAAGGATGCTTCTTGTTTATTTATATGAAAATTTGTGATTTAAATTTTTGTATATTGTAGTGGATGACTGCTGGCAGAGGGATAATACACTCAGAAATGCCCGCAGGAGAAGGTGTTCAAAAGGGTCTCCAACTCTGGATCAATCTCTCTGCCAAGGACAAAATGTAAGCCAAATTTGTTGATTCTACATTCGCTTTATATACGTTCTATGCATGTCTGGTAATAGAGATAAATGTTTAACATGTTAATCTGAATGACAACAGGATTGAACCCAAGTACCAAGAACTCAAATCTGAGGACATCTACACGGTGGAAAGAGATGGCACTGATGTCCGAATAATTGCCGGGGAATCGATGGGAGTTCGATCGCCAGTCTACACAAGAACTCCTACAATGTATCTAGATTTCACCCTCAAGCCAGGGGCTCAAGCTCACCAGGAAATCCCAGAGTCTTGGAATGCATTTGTGTACATAATTGAAGGAGAAGGTGTTTTTGGTAGCCGGGGATCGTCGCCGGCCACTGCTCACCATGCCTTGGTGCTGGGGCCTGGGGATGGATTTAGTGTATGGAACAAGTCCACCAAGACTCTGAGGTTTGTGTTGGTTGGTGGGCAGCCATTGAATCAACCTGTGGTTCAATGTGGTCCATTTGTGATGAACACTCAAGCTGAAATTGACCAGACCATTGAAGATTACCGCTGCTGCAGAAATGGATTTGAGAAGGCAAAGTATTGGAAGTCTCAAGATTATGACTAACGAGGCGAGATTACCTGGAACGTATGCCATTGCCCAGCTAATACAAATGGCTTAGAGGGTTTATGGTGGTTTATTTCTGTTAAAATTGTATTACATTCAATGTAGATTATTTTCAAATCATGATTTTGCTCGTGCTTCTTTGTATTACTAAATGCAATTTCACCTCCTCCAATATGATGTTTATTTTCTGTTTCACCTTAACCGTTCCAATGTAGATGGACATTGCTACCTTTTGTTCCTTGATTTGAGGGCATTGCTTGCTACTTAGCATTATTGCTTCTTTCTCTTCAGTGTTGGGTCAAACGCCGATAGTTCTCTGCGAGTGTGATGTTAGTTATGAATGTCAAACATAAATTATGATATTGTTTTTTCTCCAGCTATAGATCCATCATTTGAAGCCCAAAAATGAGTCTTCCATGGTGAATGCAAGTGTCATAGCTAGAAGAAATTAAGGGATCTATTAATACATGGTTGACTTGATAAGAAAGTGGAGGATCTTCAAGGATAGGGTCATAAAATAACGACTACCCAACATAAAACAATACACTCATTGCTAGCTTCTTTACCTTTATTTCACACTGTGTGACTTAAAAATTAAGAGTTGTTAATCATCTTCTTTGCTATATTGCTTTATAATTCGTTGGTTTGCCTCTGAATTCTGGAATTGCATCCTTGAACGTTCACGGTTTGACCATATTTTAGCTGTTTTTGTATATGCTGTTTCCATACAACAATGGGTTTTATTCATGTGATTAAAATGGAAGCTTTCCAACTTTGTTAAAGCTTGTATTTGGCAACCATGGAGTGACAGTTTACATCTTGATCTGGCTCATGTAAATTGTAATTGTCCTCCATTTACTTTGTATGAGTGAATTTTTTAATGAAAAACCATCAAAAGGTGATTTATAATTTTGAACAACCAGATTATAACATACCACCACCCGAGATACCACCCTATCTCGCACCAAATCTCATTAAATTGTACTAGTTAGGTGAGGTAGTAAAAGCCCTGAAAACTTGATGCAATCAATGATAAATAGTTCTTGATGGGATGCAATCTGTAGCATTTTCCTTTCAAACTGACTAGATCAGTTTTGTGAATACCCATTTGGCAGGGCCGGGACCTTCGGTGAATTGACATGTTTGAAGAATGAGATCCAATGTGTTACATCATGGTTGGGGAAAATTCACTTGTCTTTGATTCCTCCCACTCCAGATATCAACTGTTGAATTTTAATTCTCCTGGCTTATGATTTATGATGGCCCATGGACCACATAAGCAGGATTTGAAAGCTTCCATAGTCTATAGAATGTTTCTCTGTTCTTTGTTGATGATGTTGCGGTTTAATTGTACTTCGGACTTAAAAACTCGATGAGCACCATTCAAGTAATTTGAACTTAACTTTCTTTCGCAAACACATCGTTTTGAACTACGAAAGCTGAGCCAAACTTGATTAGAGTGATGCTTAACTGGGTTTGGCTCTATCGCATCTCTGTCAATGAGAATTTGATCAACATCTTTCCCCAGATTATGGAAGTTTATTCCTCATGCATATCATTTTTCTGTTTCATTCTTATTCTGAATCGTTATGACACAAAAGAGAGTGCTGAATCGTCTTGAAAATAGTCGGCAGACTGATAGTTTTTGCAACTCAGACCTTCAAATTTCTTGAGTTCCACATACAAACACTCGCAAAATATAGTACAGAAACCAATAATCATAGACTAGTAAAAACGAGAGTGCACCACATTCAAAACATTATAGCGGGTTAGCATGCAGATATACCAATGCTTTATCAGCTCAAATTTGAACTTCTAATTGACATGCCCAGAAATATTGCTAAACAAAGAATACGTGGGCCAACAGACTCCTACGTACGACCAAACTGAGAAACCAGACAAGTATATCTTTAACATCAAATGAGTATATTTAAAGAGTATTTGACTAATTTGCTTGCTCAAGCTTCTTGCGTATCGTAAGATGGAGGACGATCTCAATGACCTTTCCCACCCTTACTGGTAGAAGAAGATAGAGATGGAGTCTTTGGGTCATGTCCAGGATTTGGCTCAGGATCACCGTAATCTAGCAGTGCTGCCCCCTCTCCCTTCCTCATTTCCACATACATCACATCCTTACAGAGAAGATCATAATCCAACAAACAGCCACAAACACGTATCAGTGATTATACACATAAGCAGGAGCTTAAAATTTTGAGAATTGAATAGATGGTACCTTGTGAAGAACATCAGAGGAGCCACCGAGGGCAATTGAGAAGAAGCAAGCTTGGAGCAAGAGGAGATAAAGGAGAAAGACTTTGAGGGAAGACATGGCTGGCTGACATGCCTAATGTTTGTTGGAAGAAGGCCAAAGGACTTGGGCGTGGATATACGTAGGAATCAATTAGTGAGGCTGGCAATGTTCCAATTGCATTTGAAGTTACCAAATGCCTTGTCCTCATGCTAAATATCTTTAATATTCAGATGCAAAGCAAAAGGTGGCAAGTCATCACAGCGTCCATTTTGTGTGGACCTGCTCTGTTCAGATGGGAAAAAAAGTTCTGGGTCTTTCTCATTGTTGAGCAGAGAGAGATTAATCTAAACAGATCACTGAATTTTGCTTACCTTTTTCTGCGTGTGAGTAGAATTATATGCTTGTCATTCAACGATGAACTGTAAATTGTTCTTAGCTCAAAAGAAATAATGCAAATATAGGTGTACATGAAATAAACAACAAGCAGAGCCCCCAACTACCTGGCCCAAAACGAAGTACAGAAAAGCATATTATCCAGACCTTTGTTGATAGTGGAAAGCTGCCATGACTTTTAGTTCCAAATACATTGTTTACATTCCCTTCGTAGAAGACATTACGTGTTCATCTGTTGACTTAAGCAAGTGTTTCTGTTCTTCTTTTCTTCTTCCATGATATATCTATCACAATTGACAAATCACGCACATTTTATTCTATGGGATGTTCATCTCATGGTCCTTCAAAATTAGTTGGCATCACAGACGCTGAAAAAATGGGGCACTTGCTCTAATATTACACCTTGAAAAGTACCATGATCTGGACCTCTGTTGTCGTCCCCTTCCTCCCTTGCAATGGGCGCCAAGAAAGCTCGACGTCCCTCTCAAGGTTAGCTCCCCCATTTGGTACTCCTACTTCTATCTTCTCTGTTTTTTACCATTCCCTAAGTTGTAGTTCACTTTGTCAAGATGAAGGTAGTGTTAGATGTATTGAACTTCAATGACATTCTTATATCCGCTTCAGAAGTTGTTGTAGAAGACGAGGTGGAAAACAGTTCCGATTCTGATGTTTCTTCTGATGGCGACATTAGTGTGTTTTATATTCATATATGTAGGAGCTTGAAGAAGAAGCCCAACAGCCTCCAGACCTTTCAAAGCTTCAACAAAGGATCAAAGAAAGTATGCTGACTGTTGTTTATAAACAAAGGATTAAAGAAAATATTCTGATCCATTTTTTCTAAGTTTCTGATTGTTTTTGGTGCAGTTGGTCGAGTTCTTTCTAACTTCAAAAGTTTGAAGCAAGAGGGTTCCCCGCGGAAGGATTATGTCAAACAGCTTAAGTTGGACCTAGCATCTTATTATGGTTATAATGATTCCTTATTGGTGTACTAGTTGAGGTACCACAAAAACCTCTTTGCTGCTGAATGTTTTTCATTTTTTTTAAAAAAATCTTATCATTTAGTTGAGTTGTGAAATATGTAGATGTTCCCAGTTGTAGAACTGCTGGAGCTCATTGAAGCATTCGAAAAGCCTCGTCCAAGTTGTTTGCGTACAAACACTCTAAAGGTGTGATGTTCGGCATTTGTTCCTTTAGAAGTCATTTTTTGTGTGTCATGTGATCATTTTATATATCTGTGCTCTTGTGCTGTAAGTGTAGACACGTCGCAGGGATCTGGCTGGAGTTTTAATTAACAGAGAGGTGAGTTTACATCCATTGAGTAAGTGGTCTAAGGTAAGCGTATTAGGAGATTTATTTGCATGTTTTTTATATATTTGATGGTCATTTCAGTTAGCTTATTTTTGTATTTGAAGGTTGGGTTGGTTGTGTATGGTTCACAAGTACCCATTGGTGCAACTCCTGAATACATGGCTGGACACTAAATGGTATGTTGCTTCATTTTCATTTTCTTTTCTTTTTTTCC